>CAXAJV010000920.1:2797600-3109600 GCA_963969225.1 Xylocopa violacea
AACCTAACCCAACCCAACCTAACCTTTCGGCGCTATTATTTGACAACATTCCTGTCGAGTTGGCCTCTACGTCTCCGTGGGACTTTTATATACATCAATAGCGTAATATAACCTAACCTAACCTAACCTAACATCTCGGTACTAATATTTGACAACATTCCTCGCGAGTTGGCCTCTACGCCTCCGTGAGACCTTCTTATCCATCAACAACGCAATATAACCTAATATAACCCGACCTAACATCTCGGTACTAATATTTGACAACATTCCTGGCGAGTTGGCCCCTACGTCTCCGTGGGAATTTTATATACATCAATAACGTAATATAACCTAACCTAACCCAACCTAACGTCTCGGCACTAATATTTGACCACATTCCTGGCGAGTTGGCCTCTACATGTCCGTGGGACCTTCATATACATCAATAACGTATTGTAACCTAACCTAACCCAACCTATCATCTCGGCGGTAATATTTGACAACATTCCTGACGAGTTGGCCTCTACGTCTCCGTGGGAATTTTATATACATCAATAACGTAATATAACATTACCTAACCCAATCTCACATCACGGCGGTAATATTTGACGACATTCCTGGCGAGTTGGCCTCTACATCTACGTGGGACCTTCATATACATCAATAACGTATTGTAACCTAACCTAACCCAACCTATCATCTCGGCGGTAATATTTGACAACATTCCTGACGAGTTGGCCTCTACGTCTCCGTGGGACCTTTATATACATCAATAACGTAATATAACCTAACCTAGCCCAACGTATCATCTCGGTGTTAATATTTGACAACATTCCTGGCGAGTTGGCCTCTACGTCTCCGTGGGGCCTTAATATACATCAATAACGTAATATAACCTAACCTAACCCAACCTAACACATCGGCGGTAATATTTGACAACATTCCTGGCGAGTTGGCCTCTACTGCACCGTGGGACCTTCATATACATCAATAACGCGATATTACCTAACCTAACCCAACCTAACATCTCGGCACTAATATTTGACAACATTCCTGGCGAGTTGGCCTCTACCTCTCCGTGGGACCTTCATATACATCAATAACGTAATTTAACCTAACCTAAACCAACGTTACATCTCGGCGGTAATATTTAACAACATTCCTGGCTTGTTGGCCTCTATGTTTCCGTGGGACCTTTATATACATCAATAACGTAATATAACCTAACCTAGCCCAACCTATCATCTCGGCGGTAATATTTAACAACATTCCTGGCGAGTTGGCCTCTACGTCTCCGTGGGACCTTCATATACATTAATAACGTAATATAACCTAACCTAACCCAACCTAACCTTTCGGCGCTATCATTTGACAACATTCCTGTCGAGTTGGCCTCTACGTCTCCGTGGGACTTTTATATACATCAATAACGTAATATAACTTAACCTAACCCAACCTAATATCTCGGTACTAATATTTGACAACATTCCTGGCGAGTTGGCCTCTACGTCTCCGTGGGAATTTTATATACATCAATAACGTAATATAACCTAACCTAACCCAACCTAACATCTCGGCTGTAATATTTGACAACATTCCTGGCGAGTTGGCCTCTACCTCTCCGTGGGAATTTTATATACATCAATAACGTAATATAACCTAACCTAACCCAACCTAACATCTCGGCACTAATATTTGACAACATTCCTGGCGAGTTGGCCTCTACGTCTCCGCGGGACCTTCATATACATCAATAACGTAATATAACCTAACCTAACCCAACCTAACCTTTCGGCGTTATTATTTGACAACATTCCTGTCGAGTTGGCCTCTACGTCTCCGTGGGAATTTTATATACATCAATAACGTAATATAATCTAACCTAACCCAACCTATCATCTCGGCACTAATATTTGACAACATTCCTGGCGAGTTGGCCTCTACCTCTCCGTGGGACATTCATATACATCAATAACGTAATTTAACCTAACCTAAACCAACGTAACATCTCGGCGGTAATATTTGACAACATTCCTGGCATGTTGGCCTCTATGATTCCGTGGGACCTTTATATACATCAATAACGTAATATAACCTAACCTAGCCCAACGTATCATCTCGGTGGTAATATTTGCCAACATTCCTGGCGAGTTGGCCTCTACGTCTCCGTGGGAATTTTATATACATCAATAACGTAATATAACATTACCTAACCCAATCTCACATCACGGCGGTAATATTTGACGACATTCCTGTCTTATTGGCCTCATGGTTTCCGTGGGACTTTTATATACATCAATAGCGTAATATAACCTAACCTAACCTAACCTAACATCTCGGTACTAATATTTGACAACATTCCTCGCGAGTTGGCCTCTACGCCTCCGTGAGACCTTCTTATCCATCAACAACGCAATATAACCTAATATAACCCGACCTAACATCTCGGTACTAATATTTGACAACATTCCTGGCGAGTTGGCCTCTACGTCTCCGTGGGGCCTTCATATACATCAATAACGTAATATAACCTAACCTAACCCAACCTAACATTTCGGCGGTAATATTTGACAACATTCCTGGCGAGTTGGCGTCTACGTCTCCGTGGGGCCTTAATATACATCAATAACGTAATATAACCTAACCTAACCCAACCTAACACATCGGAGGTAATATTTGACAACATTCCTGGCGAGTTGGCCTCTACGTAACCGTGGGACCTTCACATACATCAATAACGTGATATTACCTAACCTAACCCAACCTAACATCTCGGCACTAATATTTGACAACATTCCTGGCGAGTTGGCCTCTACCTCTCCGTGGGACCTTCATATACATCAATAACGTAATTTAACATAACCTAAACCAACGTAACATCTCGGCGGTAATATTTGACAACATTCCTGGCTTGTTGGCCTCTATGTTTCCGTGGGACCTTTATATACATCAATAACGTAATATAACCTAACATAGCCCAACCTATCATCTCGGGAGGTAATATTTGACAGCATTCCTGGCGAGTTGGCCTCTACGTCTCCGTGCCAATTTTATATACATCAATAACGTAATATAACCTAACCTAACCCAACCTAACATCTCGGCTGTAATATTTGACAACATTCCTGGCGAGTTGGCCTCTACCTCTCCGTGGGACCTGCATATACATCAATAACGTAATTTAACCTAACCTAAACCAACGTAACATCTCGGCGGTAATATTTGACAACATTCCTGGCTTGTTGGCCTCTATGTTTCCGTGGGACCTTTATATACATCAATAACGTAATATAACCTAACCTAGCCCAACGTATCATCTCGGTGGTAATATTTGACAACATTCCTGGCGAGTTGGCCTCTACGTCTCCGTGGGGCCTTAATATACATCAATAACGTAATATAACCTAACCTAACCCAACCTAACCTTTCGGCGCTATTATTTGACAACATTCCTGTCGAGTTGGCCTCTACGTCTCCGTGGGACTTTTATATACATCAATAGCGTAATATAACCTAACCTAACCCAACCTAACATCTCGGCACTAATATTTGACAACATTCCTGGCGAGTTGGCCTCTACCTCTCCGTGGGACCTTCATATACATCAATAACGTAATTTAACCTAACCTAAACCAACGTAACATCTCGGCGGTAATATTTGACAACATTCCTGGCGAGTTGGCCTCTACGTCTCCGTGGGACCTTCATATACATCAATAACGTGATATTACCTAACCTAACCCAACCTAACATCTCGGCACTAATATTTGACAACATTCCTGGCGAGTTGGCCTCTACCTCTCCGTGGGACCTTCATATACATCAATAACGTAATTTAACCTAACCTAAACCAACGTTACATCTCGGCGGTAATATTTAACAACATTCCTGGCTTGTTGGCCTCTATGTTTCCGTGGGACCTTTATATACATCAATAACGTAATATAACCTAACCTAGCCCAACCTATCATCTCGGCGGTAATATTTAACAACATTCCTGGCGAGTTGGCCTCTACGTCTCCGTGGGACCTTCATATACATTAATAACGTAATATAACCTAACCTAACCCAACCTAACCTTTCGGCGCTATTATTTGACAACATTCCTGTCGAGTTGGCCTCTACGTCTCCGTGGGACTTTTATATACATCAATAACGTAATATAACCTAACCTAACCCAACCTAATATCTCGGTACTAATATTTGACAACATTCCTGGCGAGTTGGCCTCTACGTCTCCGTGGGAATTTTATATACATCAATAACGTAATATAACCTAACCTAACCCAACCTAACATCTCGGCTGTAATATTTGACAACATTCCTGGCGAGTTGGCCTCTACCTCTCCGTGGGAATTTTATATACATCAATAACGTAATATAACCTAACCTAACCCAACCTAACATCTCGGCACTAATATTTGACAACATTCCTGGCGAGTTGGCCTCTACGTCTCCGTGGGGCCTTAATATACATCAATAACGTAATATAACCTAATCTAGCCCAACCTATCATCTCGGGCGGTAATATTTGACAGCATTCCTGGCGAGTTGGCCTCTACGTCTCCGTGGGAATTTTATATACATCAATAACGTAATATAACCTCACCTAACCCAACCTAACATCTCGGCACTAATATTTGACAACATTCCTGGCGAGTTGGCCTCTACCTCTCCGTGGGACCTTCATATGAATCAATAACGTAATTTAACATAACCTAAACCAACGTAACATCTCGGCGGTAATATTTGACAACATTCCTGGCTTGTTGGCCTCTATGTTTCCGTAGGACCTTTATATACATCAATAACGTAATATAACCTAACCTAGCCCAACCTATCATCTCGGCGGTAATATTTGACAACATTCCTGGCGAGTTGGCCTCTACGTCTCCGCGGGACCTTCATATACATCAATAAAGTAATATAACCTAACCTAACCCAACCTAACCTTTCGGCGCTATTATTTGACAACATTCCTGTCGAGTTGGCCTCTACGTCTCCGTGGGACTTTTATATACATCAATAGCGTAATATAACCTAACCTAACCTAACCTAACATCTCGGTACTAATATTTGACAACATTCCTCCCGAGTTGGCCTCTATGCTTCCGTGAGACCTTCTTATCCATCAACAACGCAATATAACCTAATATAACCCGACCTAACATCTCGGTACTAATATTTGACAACATTCCTGGCGAGTTGACCTCTACGTCTCCGTGGGAATTTTATATACATCAATAACGTAATATAACCCAACCTAACCCAACCTAACGTCTCGGCACTAATATTAGACCACATTCCTGGCGAGTTGGCCTCTACATCTCCGTGGGACCTTCATATACATCAATAACGTATTGTAACCTAACCTAACCCAACATATCATCTCGGCGGTAATATTTGACAACATTCCTGACGAGTTGGCCTCTACGTCTCCGTGGGACTTTTATATACATCAATAACGTAATATAATCTAACCTAACCCAACCTATCATCTCGGCACTAATATTTGACAACATTCCTGGCGAGTTGGCCTCTACCTCTCCGTGGGACATTCATATACATCAATAACGTAATTTAACCTAACCTAAACCAACGTAACATCTCGGCGGTAATATTTGACAACATTCCTGGCTTGTTGGCCTCTATGATTCCGTGGGGCCTTAATGTACATCAATAACGTAATATAACCTAACCTAGCCCAACGTATCATCTCGGTGGTAATATTTGACAACATTCCTGGCGAGTTGGCCTCTACGTCTCCGTGGGGCCTTAATATACATCAATAACGTAATATAACCTAACCTAACCCAACCTAACACATCGGCGGTAATATTTGACAACATTCCTGGCGAGTTGGCCTCTACGTCACCGTGGGACCTTCATATACATCAATAACGTGATATTACCTAACCTAACCCAACCTAACATCTCGGCACTAATATTTGACAACATTCCTGGCGAGTTGGCCTCTGCGCCTCCGTGAGACCTTCTTATCCATCAACAACGCAATATAACCTAATATAACCCGACCTAACGTCTCGGCACTAATATTTGACCACATTCCTGGCGAGTTGGCCTCTACATCTCCGTGGGACCTTCATATACATCAATAACGTATTGTAACCTAACCTAACCCAACCTATCATCTCGGCGGTAATATTTGACAACTTTCCTGGCTTGTTGGCCTCTATGTTTCCGTGGGACCTTTATATACATCAATAACCTAATATAACCTAACCTAGCCCAACGTATCATCTCGGTGGTAATATTTGACAACATTCCTGGCGAGTTGGCCTCTACGTCTCCGTGGGGCCTTAATATACATCAATAACGTAATATAACCTAACCTAACCCAACCTAACACATCGGCGGTAATATTTGACAACATTCCTGGCGAGTTGGCCTCTACGTCACCGTGGGACCTTCTTATCCATCAACAACGTGATATTACCTAACCTAACCCAACCTAACATCTCGGCACTAATATTTGACCACATTCCTGGCGAGTTGGCCTCTACCTCTCCGTGGGATCTTCATATACATCAATAACGTAATTTAACCTAACCTAAACCAACGTAACATCTCGGCGGTAATATTTGACAACATTCCTGGCTTGTTGGCCTCTATGTTTCCGTGGGACCTTTATATACATCAATAACGTAATATAACCTAACCTAGCCCAACCTATCATCTCGGCGGTAATATTTGACAACATTCCTGGCGAGTTGGCCTCTACGTCTCCGCGGGACCTTCATATACATCAATAACGTAATATAACCTAACCTAACCCAACCTAACCTTTCGGCGCTATTATTTGACAACATTCCTGTCGAGTTGGCCTCTACGTCTCCGTGGGACTTTTATATACATCAATAGCGTAATATAACCTAACCTAACCTAACCTAACATCTCGGTACTAATATTTGACAACATTCCTCGCGAGTTGGCCTCTACGCCTGCGTGAGACCTTCTTATCCATCAACAACGCAATATAACCTAATATAACCCGACCTAACATCTTGGTACTAATATATGACAACATTCCTGGCGAGTTGGCCTCTACGTCTCCGTGGGACCTTCATATACATCAATAACGTATTGTAACCTAACCTAACCCAACCTATCATCTCGGCGGTAATATTTGACAACTTTCCTGGCTTGTTGGCCTCTATGTTTCCGTGGGACCTTTATATACATCAATAACCTAATATAACCTAACCTAGCCCAACGTATCATCTCGGTGGTAATATTTGACAACATTCCTGGCGAGTTGGCCTCTACGTCTCCGTGGGGCCTTAATATACGTCAATAACGTAATATAACCTAACCTAACCCAACCTAACACATCGGCGGTAATATTTGACAACATTCCTGGCGAGTTGGCCTCTACGTCACCGTGGGACCTTCTTATCCATCAACAACGTGATATTACCTAACCTAACCCAACCTAACATCTCGGCACTAATATTTGACCACATTCCTGGCGAGTTGGCCTCTACCTCTCCGTGGGATCTTCATATACATCAATAACGTAATTTAACCTAACCTAAACCAACGTAACATCTCGGCGGTAATATTTGACAACATTCCTGGCTTGTTGGCCTCTATGTTTCCGTGGGACCTTTATATACATCAATAACGTAATATAACCTAACCTAGCCCAACCTATCATCTCGGCGGTAATATTTGACAACATTCCTGGCGAGTTGGCCTCTACGTCTCCGCGGGACCTTCATATACATCAATAACGTAATATAACCTAACCTAACCCAACCTAACCTTTCGGCGCTATTATTTGACAACATTCCTGTCGAGTTGGCCTCTACGTCTCCGTGGGACTTTTATATACATCAATAGCGTAATATAACCTAACCTAACCTAACCTAACATCTCGGTACTAATATTTGACAACATTCCTCGCGAGTTGGCCTCTACGCCTCCGTGAGACCTTCTTATCCATCAACAACGCAATATAACCTAATATAACCCGACCTAACATCTTGGTACTAATATATGACAACATTCCTGGCGAGTTGGCCTCTACGTCTCCGTGGGAATTTTATATACATCAATAACGTAATATAACCTAACCTAAGCCAACCTATCATCTCGGCACTAATATTTGACAACATTCCTGGCGAGTTGGCCTCTACCTCTCCGTGGGACCTTCATATACATCAATAACGCAATTTAACCTAACCTAAACCAACGTAACATCTCGGCGGTAATATTTGACAACATTCCTGGCTTGTTGGCCTCTATGTTTCCGTGGGACCTTTATATACATCAATAACGTAATATAACCTAACCTAGCCCAACGTATCATCTCGGTGGTAATATTTGACAACATTCCTGGCGAGTTGGCCTCTACGTCTCCGTGGGGCCTTAATATACATCAATAACGTAATATAACCTAACCTAACCCAACCTAACACATCGGCGCTAATATTTGACAACATTCCTGGCGAGTTGGCCTCTACGTCACCGTGGGACCTTCATATACATCAATAACGTGATATTACCTAACCTAACCCAACCTAACATCTCGGCACTAATATTTGACAACATTCCTGGCGAGTTGGCCTCTACCTCTCCGTGGGACCTTCATATACATCAATAACGTAATTTAACCTAACCTAAACCAACGTAACATCTCGGCGGTAATATTTGACAACATTCCTGGCTTGTTGGCCTCTATGTTTCCGTGGGACCTTTATATACATCAATAACGTAATATAACCTAACCTAGCCCAACCTATCATCTCGGCGGTAATATTTGACAACATTCCTGGCGAGTTGGCCTCTACGTCTCCGCGGGACCTTCATATACATCAATAACGTAATATAACCTAACCTAACCCAACCTAACCTTTCGGCGCTATTATTTGACAACATTCCTGTCGAGTTGGCCTCTACGTCTCCGTGGGACTTTTATATACATCAATAACGTAATATAACCTAACCTAACCCAACCTAATATCTCGGTACTAATATTTGACAACATTCCTGGCGGGTTGGCCTCTACGTCTCCGTGGGAATTTTATATACATCAATAACGTAATATAACCTAACCTAACCCAACCTAACATCTCGGCTGTAATATTTGACAACATTCCTGGCGAGTTGGCCTCTACCTCTCCGTGGGAATTTTATATACATCAATAACGTAATATAACCTAACCTAACCCAACCTAACATCTCGGCACTAATATTTGACAACATTCCTGGCGAGTTGGCCTCTACGTCTCCGTGGGGCCTTAATATACATCAATAACGTAATATAACCTAATCTAGCCCAACCTATCATCTCGGGCGGTAATATTTGACAGCATTCCTGGCGAGTTGGCCTCTACGTCTCCGTGGGAATTTTATATACATCAATAACGTAATATAACCTCACCTAACCCAACCTAACATCTCGGCACTAATATTTGACAACATTCCTGGCGAGTTGGCCTCTACCTCTCCGTGGGACCTTCATATGAATCAATAACGTAATTTAACATAACCTAAACCAACGTAACATCTCGGCGGTAATATTTGACAACATTCCTGGCTTGTTGGCCTCTATGTTTCCGTAGGACCTTTATATACATCAATAACGTAATATAACCTAACCTAGCCCAACCTATCATCTCGGCGGTAATATTTGACAACATTCCTGGCGAGTTGGCCTCTACGTCTCCGCGGGACCTTCATATACATCAATAAAGTAATATAACCTAACCTAACCCAACCTAACCTTTCGGCGCTATTATTTGACAACATTCCTGTCGAGTTGGCCTCTACGTCTCCGTGGGACTTTTATATACATCAATAGCGTAATATAACCTAACCTAACCTAACCTAACATCTCGGTACTAATATTTGACAACATTCCTCGCGAGTTGGCCTCTATGCTTCCGTGAGACCTTCTTATCCATCAACAACGCAATATAACCTAATATAACCCGACCTAACATCTCGGTACTAATATTTGACAACATTCCTGGCGAGTTGACCTCTACGTCTCCGTGGGAATTTTATATACATCAATAACGTAATATAACCCAACCTAACCCAACCTAACGTCTCGGCACTAATATTAGACCACATTCCTGGCGAGTTGGCCTCTACATCTCCGTGGGACCTTCATATACATCAATAACGTATTGTAACCTAACCTAACCCAACATATCATCTCGGCGGTAATATTTGACAACATTCCTGACGAGTTGGCCTCTACGTCTCCGTGGGACTTTTATATACATCAATAACGTAATATAATCTAACCTAACCCAACCTATCATCTCGGCACTAATATTTGACAACATTCCTGGCGAGTTGGCCTCTACCTCTCCGTGGGACATTCATATACATCAATAACGTAATTTAACCTAACCTAAACCAACGTAACATCTCGGCGGTAATATTTGACAACATTCCTGGCTTGTTGGCCTCTATGATTCCGTGGGGCCTTAATGTACATCAATAACGTAATATAACCTAACCTAGCCCAACGTATCATCTCGGTGGTAATATTTGACAACATTCCTGGCGAGTTGGCCTCTACGTCTCCGTGGGGCCTTAATATACATCAATAACGTAATATAACCTAACCTAACCCAACCTAACACATCGGCGGTAATATTTGACAACATTCCTGGCGAGTTGGCCTCTACGTCACCGTGGGACCTTCATATACATCAATAACGTGATATTACCTAACCTAACCCAACCTAACATCTCGGCACTAATATTTGACAACATTCCTGGCGAGTTGGCCTCTGCCTCTCCGTGGGACCTTCATATACATCAATAACGTAATTTAACCTAACCTAAACCAACGTAACATCTCGGCGGTAATATTTGACAACATTCCTGGCTTGTTGGCCTCTATGTTTCCGTGGGACCTTTATATACATCAATAACGTAATATAACCTAACCTAGCCCAACCTATCATCTCGGCGGTAATATTTGACAACATTCCTGGCGAGTTGGCCTCTACGTCTCCGCGGGACCTTCATATACATCAATAACGTAATATAACCTAACCTAACCCAACCTAACCTTTCGGCGCTATTATTTGACAACATTCCTGTCGAGTTGGCCTCTACGTCTCCGTGGGACTTTTATATACATCAATAGCGTAATATAACCTAACCTAACCTAACCTAACATCTCGGTACTAATATTTGACAACATTCCTCGCGAGTTGGCCTCTACGCCTCCGTGAGACCTTCTTATCCATCAACAACGCAATATAACCTAATATAACCCAACCTAACGTCTCGGCACTAATATTTGACCACATTCCTGGCGAGTTGGCCTCTACATCTCCGTGGGACCTTCATATACATCAATAACGTATTGTAACCTAACCTAACCCAACCTATCATCTCGGCGGTAATATTTGACAACTTTCCTGGCTTGTTGGCCTCTATGTTTCCGTGGGACCTTTATATACATCAATAACCTAATATAACCTAACCTAGCCCAACGTATCATCTCGGTGGTAATATTTGACAACATTCCTGGCGAGTTGGCCTCTACGTCTCCGTGGGGCCTTAATATACATCAATAACGTAATATAACCTAACCTAACCCAACCTAACACATCGGCGGTAATATTTGACAACATTCCTGGCGAGTTGGCCTCTACGTCACCGTGGGACCTTCTTATCCATCAACAACGTGATATTACCTAACCTAACCCAACCTAACATCTCGGCACTAATATTTGACCACATTCCTGGCGAGTTGGCCTCTACCTCTCCGTGGGATCTTCATATACATCAATAACGTAATTTAACCTAACCTAAACCAACGTAACATCTCGGCGGTAATATTTGACAACATTCCTGGCTTGTTGGCCTCTATGTTTCCGTGGGACCTTTATATACATCAATAACGTAATATAACCTAACCTAGCCCAACCTATCATCTCGGCGGTAATATTTGACAACATTCCTGGCGAGTTGGCCTCTACGTCTCCGCGGGACCTTCATATACATCAATAACGTAATATAACCTAACCTAACCCAACCTAACCTTTCGGCGCTATTATTTGACAACATTCCTGTCGAGTTGGCCTCTACGTCTCCGTGGGACTTTTATATACATCAATAGCGTAATATAACCTAACCTAACCTAACCTAACATCTCGGTACTAATATTTGACAACATTCCTCGCGAGTTGGCCTCTACGCCTGCGTGAGACCTTCTTATCCATCAACAACGCAATATAACCTAATATAACCCGACCTAACGTCTCGGCACTAATATTTGACCACATTCCTGGCGAGTTGGCCTCTACATCTCCGTGGGACCTTCATATACATCAATAACGTATTGTAACCTAACCTAACCCAACCTATCATCTCGGCGGTAATATTTGACAACTTTCCTGGCTTGTTGGCCTCTATGTTTCCGTGGGACCTTTATATACATCAATAACCTAATATAACCTAACCTAGCCCAACGTATCATCTCGGTGGTAATATTTGACAACATTCCTGGCGAGTTGGCCTCTACGTCTCCGTGGGGCCTTAATATACGTCAATAACGTAATATAACCTAACCTAACCCAACCTAACACATCGGCGGTAATATTTGACAACATTCCTGGCGAGTTGGCCTCTACGTCACCGTGGGACCTTCTTATCCATCAACAACGTGATATTACCTAACCTAACCCAACCTAACATCTCGGCACTAATATTTGACCACATTCCTGGCGAGTTGGCCTCTACCTCTCCGTGGGATCTTCATATACATCAATAACGTAATTTAACCTAACCTAAACCAACGTAACATCTCGGCGGTAATATTTGACAACATTCCTGGCTTGTTGGCCTCTATGTTTCCGTGGGACCTTTATATACATCAATAACGTAATATAACCTAACCTAGCCCAACCTATCATCTCGGCGGTAATATTTGACAACATTCCTGGCGAGTTGGCCTCTACGTCTCCGCGGGACCTTCATATACATCAATAACGTAATATAACCTAACCTAACCCAACCTAACCTTTCGGCGCTATTATTTGACAACATTCCTGTCGAGTTGGCCTCTACGTCTCCGTGGGACTTTTATATACATCAATAGCGTAATATAACCTAACCTAACCTAACCTAACATCTCGGTACTAATATTTGACAACATTCCTCGCGAGTTGGCCTCTACGCCTCCGTGAGACCTTCTTATCCATCAACAACGCAATATAACCTAATATAACCCGACCTAACATCTTGGTACTAATATATGACAACATTCCTGGCGAGTTGGCCTCTACGTCTCCGTGGGAATTTTATATACATCAATAACGTAATATAACCTAACCTAAGCCAACCTATCATCTCGGCACTAATATTTGACAACATTCCTGGCGAGTTGGCCTCTACCTCTCCGTGGGACCTTCATATACATCAATAACGCAATTTAACCTAACCTAAACCAACGTAACATCTCGGCGGTAATATTTGACAACATTCCTGGCTTGTTGGCCTCTATGTTTCCGTGGGACCTTTATATACATCAATAACGTAATATAACCTAACCTAGCCCAACGTATCATCTCGGTGGTAATATTTGACAACATTCCTGGCGAGTTGGCCTCTACGTCTCCGTGGGGCCTTAATATACATCAATAACGTAATATAACCTAACCTAACCCAACCTAACACATCGGCGCTAATATTTGACAACATTCCTGGCGAGTTGGCCTCTACGTCACCGTGGGACCTTCATATACATCAATAACGTGATATTACCTAACCTAACCCAACCTAACATCTCGGCACTAATATTTGACAACATTCCTGGCGAGTTGGCCTCTACCTCTCCGTGGGACCTTCATATACATCAATAACGTAATTTAACCTAACCTAAACCAACGTAACATCTCGGCGGTAATATTTGACAACATTCCTGGCTTGTTGGCCTCTATGTTTCCGTGGGACCTTTATATACATCAATAACGTAATATAACCTAACCTAGCCCAACCTATCATCTCGGCGGTAATATTTGACAACATTCCTGGCGAGTTGGCCTCTACGTCTCCGCGGGACCTTCATATACATCAATAACGTAATATAACCTAACCTAACCCAACCTAACCTTTCGGCGCTATTATTTGACAACATTCCTGTCGAGTTGGCCTCTACGTCTCCGTGGGACTTTTATATACATCAATAACGTAATATAACCTAACCTAACCCAACCTAATATCTCGGTACTAATATTTGACAACATTCCTGGCGAGTTGGCCTCTACGTCTCCGTGGGAATTTTATATACATCAATAACGTAATATAACCTAACCTAACCCAACCTAACATCTCGGCTGTAATATTTGACAACATTCCTGGCGAGTTGGCCTCTACCTCTCCGTGGGAATTTTATATACATCAATAACGTAATATAACCTAACCTAACCCAACCTAACATCTCGGCACTAATATTTGACAACATTCCTGGCGAGTTGGCCTCTACGTCTCCGTGGGGCCTTAATATACATCAATAACGTAATATAACCTAATCTAGCCCAACCTATCATCTCGGGCGGTAATATTTGACAGCATTCCTGGCGAGTTGGCCTCTACGTCTCCGTGGGAATTTTATATACATCAATAACGTAATATAACCTCACCTAACCCAACCTAACATCTCGGCACTAATATTTGACAACATTCCTGGCGAGTTGGCCTCTACCTCTCCGTGGGACCTTCATATGAATCAATAACGTAATTTAACATAACCTAAACCAACGTAACATCTCGGCGGTAATATTTGACAACATTCCTGGCTTGTTGGCCTCTATGTTTCCGTAGGACCTTTATATACATCAATAACGTAATATAACCTAACCTAGCCCAACCTATCATCTCGGCGGTAATATTTGACAACATTCCTGGCGAGTTGGCCTCTACGTCTCCGCGGGACCTTCATATACATCAATAAAGTAATATAACCTAACCTAACCCAACCTAACCTTTCGGCGCTATTATTTGACAACATTCCTGTCGAGTTGGCCTCTACGTCTCCGTGGGACTTTTATATACATCAATAGCGTAATATAACCTAACCTAACCTAACCTAACATCTCGGTACTAATATTTGACAACATTCCTCGCGAGTTGGCCTCTATGCTTCCGTGAGACCTTCTTATCCATCAACAACGCAATATAACCTAATATAACCCGACCTAACATCTCGGTACTAATATTTGACAACATTCCTGGCGAGTTGACCTCTACGTCTCCGTGGGAATTTTATATACATCAATAACGTAATATAACCCAACCTAACCCAACCTAACGTCTCGGCACTAATATTAGACCACATTCCTGGCGAGTTGGCCTCTACATCTCCGTGGGACCTTCATATACATCAATAACGTATTGTAACCTAACCTAACCCAACATATCATCTCGGCGGTAATATTTGACAACATTCCTGGCGAGTTGGCCTCTACGTCACCGTGGGACCTTCATATACATCAATAACGTGATATTACCTAACCTAACCCAACCTAACATCTCGGCACTAATATTTGACAACATTCCTGGCGAGTTGGCCTCTGCCTCTCCGTGGGACCTTCATATACATCAATAACGTAATTTAACCTAACCTAAACCAACGTAACATCTCGGCGGTAATATTTGACAACATTCCTGGCTTGTTGGCCTCTATGATTCCGTGGGGCCTTAATGTACATCAATAACGTAATATAACCTAACCTAGCCCAACCTATCATCTCGGCGGTAATATTTGACAACATTCCTGGCGAGTTGGCCTCTACGTCTCCGCGGGACCTTCATATACATCAATAACGTAATATAACCTAACCTAACCCAACCTAACCTTTCGGCGCTATTATTTGACAACATTCCTGTCGAGTTGGCCTCTACGTCTCCGTGGGACTTTTATATACATCAATAGCGTAATATAACCTAACCTAACCTAACCTAACATCTCGGTACTAATATTTGACAACATTCCTCGCGAGTTGGCCTCTACGCCTCCGTGAGACCTTCTTATCCATCAACAACGCAATATAACCTAATATAACCCGACCTAACGTCTCGGCACTAATATTTGACCACATTCCTGGCGAGTTGGCCTCTACATCTCCGTGGGACCTTCATATACATCAATAACGTATTGTAACCTAACCTAACCCAACCTATCATCTCGGCGGTAATATTTGACAACTTTCCTGGCTTGTTGGCCTCTATGTTTCCGTGGGACCTTTATATACATCAATAACCTAATATAACCTAACCTAGCCCAACGTATCATCTCGGTGGTAATATTTGACAACATTCCTGGCGAGTTGGCCTCTACGTCTCCGTGGGGCCTTAATATACATCAATAACGTAATATAACCTAACCTAACCCAACCTAACACATCGGCGGTAATATTTGACAACATTCCTGGCGAGTTGGCCTCTACGTCACCGTGGGACCTTCTTATCCATCAACAACGTGATATTACCTAACCTAACCCAACCTAACATCTCGGCACTAATATTTGACCACATTCCTGGCGAGTTGGCCTCTACCTCTCCGTGGGATCTTCATATACATCAATAACGTAATTTAACCTAACCTAAACCAACGTAACATCTCGGCGGTAATATTTGACAACATTCCTGGCTTGTTGGCCTCTATGTTTCCGTGGGACCTTTATATACATCAATAACGTAATATAACCTAACCTAGCCCAACCTATCATCTCGGCGGTAATATTTGACAACATTCCTGGCGAGTTGGCCTCTACGTCTCCGCGGGACCTTCATATACATCAATAACGTAATATAACCTAACCTAACCCAACCTAACCTTTCGGCGCTATTATTTGACAACATTCCTGTCGAGTTGGCCTCTACGTCTCCGTGGGACTTTTATATACATCAATAGCGTAATATAACCTAACCTAACCTAACCTAACATCTCGGTACTAATATTTGACAACATTCCTCGCGAGTTGGCCTCTACGCCTGCGTGAGACCTTCTTATCCATCAACAACGCAATATAACCTAATATAACCCGACCTAACGTCTCGGCACTAATATTTGACCACATTCCTGGCGAGTTGGCCTCTACATCTCCGTGGGACCTTCATATACATCAATAACGTATTGTAACCTAACCTAACCCAACCTATCATCTCGGCGGTAATATTTGACAACTTTCCTGGCTTGTTGGCCTCTATGTTTCCGTGGGACCTTTATATACATCAATAACCTAATATAACCTAACCTAGCCCAACGTATCATCTCGGTGGTAATATTTGACAACATTCCTGGCGAGTTGGCCTCTACGTCTCCGTGGGGCCTTAATATACGTCAATAACGTAATATAACCTAACCTAACCCAACCTAACACATCGGCGGTAATATTTGACAACATTCCTGGCGAGTTGGCCTCTACGTCACCGTGGGACCTTCTTATCCATCAACAACGTGATATTACCTAACCTAACCCAACCTAACATCTCGGCACTAATATTTGACCACATTCCTGGCGAGTTGGCCTCTACCTCTCCGTGGGATCTTCATATACATCAATAACGTAATTTAACCTAACCTAAACCAACGTAACATCTCGGCGGTAATATTTGACAACATTCCTGGCTTGTTGGCCTCTATGTTTCCGTGGGACCTTTATATACATCAATAACGTAATATAACCTAACCTAGCCCAACCTATCATCTCGGCGGTAATATTTGACAACATTCCTGGCGAGTTGGCCTCTACGTCTCCGCGGGACCTTCATATACATCAATAACGTAATATAACCTAACCTAACCCAACCTAACCTTTCGGCGCTATTATTTGACAACATTCCTGTCGAGTTGGCCTCTACGTCTCCGTGGGACTTTTATATACATCAATAGCGTAATATAACCTAACCTAACCTAACCTAACATCTCGGTACTAATATTTGACAACATTCCTCGCGAGTTGGCCTCTACGCCTCCGTGAGACCTTCTTATCCATCAACAACGCAATATAACCTAATATAACCCGACCTAACATCTTGGTACTAATATATGACAACATTCCTGGCGAGTTGGCCTCTACGTCTCCGTGGGAATTTTATATACATCAATAACGTAATATAACCTAACCTAAGCCAACCTATCATCTCGGCACTAATATTTGACAACATTCCTGGCGAGTTGGCCTCTACCTCTCCGTGGGACCTTCATATACATCAATAACGCAATTTAACCTAACCTAAACCAACGTAACATCTCGGCGGTAATATTTGACAACATTCCTGGCTTGTTGGCCTCTATGTTTCCGTGGGACCTTTATATACATCAATAACGTAATATAACCTAACCTAGCCCAACGTATCATCTCGGTGGTAATATTTGACAACATTCCTGGCGAGTTGGCCTCTACGTCTCCGTGGGGCCTTAATATACATGAATAACGTAATATAACCTAACCTAACCCAACCTAACACATCGGCGCTAATATTTGACAACATTCCTGGCGAGTTGGCCTCTACGTCACCGTGGAACCTTCATATACATCAATAACGTGATATTACCTAACCTAACCCAACCTAACATCTCGGCACTAATATTTGACAACATTCCTGGCGAGTTGGCCTCTACCTCTCCGTGGGACCTTCATATACATCAATAACGTAATTTAACCTAACCTAAACCAACGTAACATCTCGGCGGTAATATTTGACAACATTCCTGGCTTGTTGGCCTCTATGTTTCCGTGGGACCTTTATATACATCAATAACGTAATATAACCTAACCTAGCCCAACCTATCATCTCGGCGGTAATATTTGACAACATTCCTGGCGAGTTGGCCTCTACGTCTCCGCGGGACCTTCATATACATCAATAACGTAATATAACCTAACCTAACCCAACCTAACCTTTCGGCGCTATTATTTGACAACATTCCTGTCGAGTTGGCCTCTACGTCTCCGTGGGACTTTTATATACATCAATAACGTAATATAACCTAACCTAACCCAACCTAATATCTCGGTACTAATATTTGACAACATTCCTGGCGGGTTGGCCTCTACGTCTCCGTGGGAATTTTATATACATCAATAACGTAATATAACCTAACCTAACCCAACCTAACATCTCGGCTGTAATATTTGACAACATTCCTGGCGAGTTGGCCTCTACCTCTCCGTGGGAATTTTATATACATCAATAACGTAATATAACCTAACCTAACCCAACCTAACATCTCGGCACTAATATTTGACAACATTCCTGGCGAGTTGGCCTCTACGTCTCCGTGGGGCCTTAATATACATCAATAACGTAATATAACCTAATCTAGCCCAACCTATCATCTCGGGCGGTAATATTTGACAGCATTCCTGGCGAGTTGGCCTCTACGTCTCCGTGGGAATTTTATATACATCAATAACGTAATATAACCTCACCTAACCCAACCTAACATCTCGGCACTAATATTTGACAACATTCCTGGCGAGTTGGCCTCTACCTCTCCGTGGGACCTTCATATGAATCAATAACGTAATTTAACATAACCTAAACCAACGTAACATCTCGGCGGTAATATTTGACAACATTCCTGGCTTGTTGGCCTCTATGTTTCCGTAGGACCTTTATATACATCAATAACGTAATATAACCTAACCTAGCCCAACCTATCATCTCGGCGGTAATATTTGACAACATTCCTGGCGAGTTGGCCTCTACGTCTCCGCGGGACCTTCATATACATCAATAAAGTAATATAACCTAACCTAACCCAACCTAACCTTTCGGCGCTATTATTTGACAACATTCCTGTCGAGTTGGCCTCTACGTCTCCGTGGGACTTTTATATACATCAATAGCGTAATATAACCTAACCTAACCTAACCTAACATCTCGGTACTAATATTTGACAACATTCCTCGCGAGTTGGCCTCTATGCTTCCGTGAGACCTTCTTATCCATCAACAACGCAATATAACCTAATATAACCCGACCTAACATCTCGGTACTAATATTTGACAACATTCCTGGCGAGTTGACCTCTACGTCTCCGTGGGAATTTTATATACATCAATAACGTAATATAACCCAACCTAACCCAACCTAACGTCTCGGCACTAATATTAGACCACATTCCTGGCGAGTTGGCCTCTACATCTCCGTGGGACCTTCATATACATCAATAACGTATTGTAACCTAACCTAACCCAACATATCATCTCGGCGGTAATATTTGACAACATTCCTGACGAGTTGGCCTCTACGTCTCCGTGGGACTTTTATATACATCAATAACGTAATATAATCTAACCTAACCCAACCTATCATCTCGGCACTAATATTTGACAACATTCCTGGCGAGTTGGCCTCTACCTCTCCGTGGGACATTCATATACATCAATAACGTAATTTAACCTAACCTAAACCAACGTAACATCTCGGCGGTAATATTTGACAACATTCCTGGCTTGTTGGCCTCTATGATTCCGTGGGGCCTTAATGTACATCAATAACGTAATATAACCTAACCTAGCCCAACGTATCATCTCGGTGGTAATATTTGACAACATTCCTGGCGAGTTGGCCTCTACGTCTCCGTGGGGCCTTAATATACATCAATAACGTAATATAACCTAACCTAACCCAACCTAACACATCGGCGGTAATATTTGACAACATTCCTGGCGAGTTGGCCTCTACGTCACCGTGGGACCTTCATATACATCAATAACGTGATATTACCTAACCTAACCCAACCTAACATCTCGGCACTAATATTTGACAACATTCCTGGCGAGTTGGCCTCTGCCTCTCCGTGGGACCTTCATATACATCAATAACGTAATTTAACCTAACCTAAACCAACGTAACATCTCGGCGGTAATATTTGACAACATTCCTGGCTTGTTGGCCTCTATGTTTCCGTGGGACCTTTATATACATCAATAACGTAATATAACCTAACCTAGCCCAACCTATCATCTCGGCGGTAATATTTGACAACATTCCTGGCGAGTTGGCCTCTACGTCTCCGCGGGACCTTCATATACATCAATAACGTAATATAACCTAACCTAACCCAACCTAACCTTTCGGCGCTATTATTTGACAACATTCCTGTCGAGTTGGCCTCTACGTCTCCGTGGGACTTTTATATACATCAATAGCGTAATATAACCTAACCTAACCTAACCTAACATCTCGGTACTAATATTTGACAACATTCCTCGCGAGTTGGCCTCTACGCCTCCGTGAGACCTTCTTATCCATCAACAACGCAATATAACCTAATATAACCCGACCTAACGTCTCGGCACTAATATTTGACCACATTCCTGGCGAGTTGGCCTCTACATCTCCGTGGGACCTTCATATACATCAATAACGTATTGTAACCTAACCTAACCCAACCTATCATCTCGGCGGTAATATTTGACAACTTTCCTGGCTTGTTGGCCTCTATGTTTCCGTGGGACCTTTATATACATCAATAACCTAATATAACCTAACCTAGCCCAACGTATCATCTCGGTGGTAATATTTGACAACATTCCTGGCGAGTTGGCCTCTACGTCTCCGTGGGGCCTTAATATACATCAATAACGTAATATAACCTAACCTAACCCAACCTAACACATCGGCGGTAATATTTGACAACATTCCTGGCGAGTTGGCCTCTACGTCACCGTGGGACCTTCTTATCCATCAACAACGTGATATTACCTAACCTAACCCAACCTAACATCTCGGCACTAATATTTGACCACATTCCTGGCGAGTTGGCCTCTACCTCTCCGTGGGATCTTCATATACATCAATAACGTAATTTAACCTAACCTAAACCAACGTAACATCTCGGCGGTAATATTTGACAACATTCCTGGCTTGTTGGCCTCTATGTTTCCGTGGGACCTTTATATACATCAATAACGTAATATAACCTAACCTAGCCCAACCTATCATCTCGGCGGTAATATTTGACAACATTCCTGGCGAGTTGGCCTCTACGTCTCCGCGGGACCTTCATATACATCAATAACGTAATATAACCTAACCTAACCCAACCTAACCTTTCGGCGCTATTATTTGACAACATTCCTGTCGAGTTGGCCTCTACGTCTCCGTGGGACTTTTATATACATCAATAGCGTAATATAACCTAACCTAACCTAACCTAACATCTCGGTACTAATATTTGACAACATTCCTCGCGAGTTGGCCTCTACGCCTGCGTGAGACCTTCTTATCCATCAACAACGCAATATAACCTAATATAACCCGACCTAACGTCTCGGCACTAATATTTGACCACATTCCTGGCGAGTTGGCCTCTACATCTCCGTGGGACCTTCATATACATCAATAACGTATTGTAACCTAACCTAACCCAACCTATCATCTCGGCGGTAATATTTGACAACTTTCCTGGCTTGTTGGCCTCTATGTTTCCGTGGGACCTTTATATACATCAATAACCTAATATAACCTAACCTAGCCCAACGTATCATCTCGGTGGTAATATTTGACAACATTCCTGGCGAGTTGGCCTCTACGTCTCCGTGGGGCCTTAATATACGTCAATAACGTAATATAACCTAACCTAACCCAACCTAACACATCGGCGGTAATATTTGACAACATTCCTGGCGAGTTGGCCTCTACGTCACCGTGGGACCTTCTTATCCATCAACAACGTGATATTACCTAACCTAACCCAACCTAACATCTCGGCACTAATATTTGACCACATTCCTGGCGAGTTGGCCTCTACCTCTCCGTGGGATCTTCATATACATCAATAACGTAATTTAACCTAACCTAAACCAACGTAACATCTCGGCGGTAATATTTGACAACATTCCTGGCTTGTTGGCCTCTATGTTTCCGTGGGACCTTTATATACATCAATAACGTAATATAACCTAACCTAGCCCAACCTATCATCTCGGCGGTAATATTTGACAACATTCCTGGCGAGTTGGCCTCTACGTCTCCGCGGGACCTTCATATACATCAATAACGTAATATAACCTAACCTAACCCAACCTAACCTTTCGGCGCTATTATTTGACAACATTCCTGTCGAGTTGGCCTCTACGTCTCCGTGGGACTTTTATATACATCAATAGCGTAATATAACCTAACCTAACCTAACCTAACATCTCGGTACTAATATTTGACAACATTCCTCGCGAGTTGGCCTCTACGCCTCCGTGAGACCTTCTTATCCATCAACAACGCAATATAACCTAATATAACCCGACCTAACATCTTGGTACTAATATATGACAACATTCCTGGCGAGTTGGCCTCTACGTCTCCGTGGGAATTTTATATACATCAATAACGTAATATAACCTAACCTAAGCCAACCTATCATCTCGGCACTAATATTTGACAACATTCCTGGCGAGTTGGCCTCTACCTCTCCGTGGGACCTTCATATACATCAATAACGCAATTTAACCTAACCTAAACCAACGTAACATCTCGGCGGTAATATTTGACAACATTCCTGGCTTGTTGGCCTCTATGTTTCCGTGGGACCTTTATATACATCAATAACGTAATATAACCTAACCTAGCCCAACGTATCATCTCGGTGGTAATATTTGACAACATTCCTGGCGAGTTGGCCTCTACGTCTCCGTGGGGCCTTAATATACATCAATAACGTAATATAACCTAACCTAACCCAACCTAACACATCGGCGCTAATATTTGACAACATTCCTGGCGAGTTGGCCTCTACGTCACCGTGGGACCTTCATATACATCAATAACGTGATATTACCTAACCTAACCCAACCTAACATCTCGGCACTAATATTTGACAACATTCCTGGCGAGTTGGCCTCTACCTCTCCGTGGGACCTTCATATACATCAATAACGTAATTTAACCTAACCTAAACCAACGTAACATCTCGGCGGTAATATTTGACAACATTCCTGGCTTGTTGGCCTCTATGTTTCCGTGGGACCTTTATATACATCAATAACGTAATATAACCTAACCTAGCCCAACCTATCATCTCGGCGGTAATATTTGACAACATTCCTGGCGAGTTGGCCTCTACGTCTCCGCGGGACCTTCATATACATCAATAACGTAATATAACCTAACCTAACCCAACCTAACCTTTCGGCGCTATTATTTGACAACATTCCTGTCGAGTTGGCCTCTACGTCTCCGTGGGACTTTTATATACATCAATAGCGTAATATAACCTAACCTAACCTAACCTAACATCTCGGTACTAATATTTGACAACATTCCTCGCGAGTTGGCCTCTACGCCTCCGTGAGACCTTCTTATCCATCAACAACGCAATATAACCTAATATAACCCGACCTAACATCTCGGTACTAATATTTGACAACATTCCTGGCGAGTTGGCCCCTACGTCTCCGTGGGAATTTTATATACATCAATAACGTAACATAACCTAACCTAACCCAACCTAACGTCTCGGCACTAATATTTGACCACATTCCTGGCGAGTTGGCCTCTACATGTCCGTGGGACCTTCATATACATCAATAACGTATTGTAACCTAACCTAACCCAACCTATCATCTCGGCGGTAATATTTGACAACATTCCTGACGAGTTGGCCTCTACGTCTCCGTGGGAATTTTATATACACCAATAACGTAATATAACATTACCTAACCCAATCTCACATCACGGCGGTAATATTTGACGACATTCCTGGCGAGTTGGCCTCTACATCTACGTGGGACCTTCATATACATCAATAACGTATTGTAACCTAACCTAACCCAACCTATCATCTCGGCGGTAATATTTGACAACATTCCTGACGAGTTGGCCTCTACGTCTCCGTGGGACCTTTATATACATCAATAACGTAATATAACCTAACCTAGCCCAACGTATCATCTCGGTGTTAATATTTGACAACATTCCTGGCGAGTTGGCCTCTACGTCTCCGTGGGGCCTTAGTATACATCAATAACGTAATATAACCTAACCTAACCCAACCTAACACATCGGCGGTAATATTTGACAACATTCCTGGCGAGTTGGCCTCTACTGCACCGTGGGACCTTCATATACATCAATAACGCGATATTACCTAACCTAACCCAACCTAACATCTCGGCACTAATATTTGACAACATTCCTGGCGAGTTGGCCTCTACCTCTCCGTGGGACCTTCATATACATCAATAACGTAATTTAACCTAACCTAAACCAACGTTACATCTCGGCGGTAATATTTAACAACATTCCTGGCTTGTTGGCCTCTATGTTTCCGTGGGACCTTTATATACATCAATAACGTAATATAACCTAACCTAGCCCAACCTATCATCTCGGCGGTAATATTTAACAACATTCCTGGCGAGTTGGCCTCTACGTCTCCGTGGGACCTTCATATACATTAATAACGTAATATAACCTAACCTAACACAACCTAACCTTTCGGCGCTATTATTTGACAACATTCCTGTCGAGTTGGCCTCTACGTCTCCGTGGGACTTTTATATACATCAATAACGTAATATAACCTAACCTAACCCAACCTAATATCTCGGTACTAATATTTGACAACATTCCTGGCGAGTTGGCCTCTACGTCTCCGTGGGAATTTTATATACATCAATAACGTAATATAACCTAACCTAACCCAACCTAACATCTCGGCTGTAATATTTGACAACATTCCTGGCGAGTTGGCCTCTACCTCTCCGTGGGAATTTTATATACATCAATAACGTAATATAACCTAACCTAACCCAACCTAACATCTCGGCACTAATATTTGACAACATTCCTGGCGAGTTGGCCTCTACGTCTCCGCGGGACCTTCATATACATCAATAACGTAATATAACCTAACCTAACCCAACCTAACCTTTCGGCGTTATTATTTGACAACATTCCTGGCGAGTTGGCCTCTACGTCTCCGTGCCAATTTTATATACATCAATAACGTAATATAACCTAACCTAACCCAACCTAACGTCTCGGCACTAATATTTGACCACATTCCTGGCGAGTTGGCCTCTACATCTCCGTGGGACCTTCATATACATCAATAACGTATTGTAACCTAACCTAACCCAACATAACATCTCGGCGGTAATATTTGACAACATTCCTGGCGAGTTGGCCTCTACGTCTCCGTGGGACTTTTATATACATCAATAACGTAATATAATCTAACCTAACCCAACCTATCATCTCGGCGGTAATATTTGACAACATTCCTGGCCAGTTGGCCCCTACGTCTCCGTGGGGCCTTAATATACATCAATAACGTAGTATAACCAAACCTAGCCCAACCTATCATCTCGGGCGGTAATATTTGACAATATTCCTGGCGAGTTGGCCTCTACGTCTCCGTGGGAATTTTATATACATCAATAACGTAATATAACCTAACCTAACACAACCTAACATCTCGGCACTAATATTTCACAACATTCCTGGCAAGTTGGCCTCTACCTCTCCGTGGGACCTTCATATGAATCAATAACGTAATTTAACATAACCTAAACCAACGTAACATCTCGGCGGTAATATTTGACAACATTCCTGGCTTGTTGGCCTCTATGTTTCCGTGGGACCTTTATATACATCAATAACGTAATATAACCTAACATAGCCCAACCTATCATCTCGGGAGGTAATATTTGACAGCATTCCTGGCGAGTTGGCCTCTACGTCTCCGTGCCAATTTTATATACATCAATAACGTAATATAACCTAACCTAACCCAACCTAACATCTCGGCTGTAATATTTGACAACATTCCTGGCGAGTTGGCCTCTACCTCTCCGTGGGACCTGCATATACATCAATAACGTAATTTAACCTAACCTAAACCAACGTAACATCTCGGCGGTAATATTTGGCAACATTCCTGGCTTGTTGGCCTCTATGTTTCCGTGGGACCTTTATATACATCAATAACGTAATATAACCTAACCTAGCCCAACGTATCATCTCGGTGGTAATATTTGACAACATTCCTGGCGAGTTGGCCTCTACGTCTCCGTGGGGCCTTAATATACATCAATAACGTAATATAACCTAACCTAACCCAACCTAACACATCGGCGCTAATATTTGACAACATTCCTGGCGAGTTGGCCTCTACGTCACCGTGGGACCTTCATATACTTCAATAACGTGATATTACCTAACCTAACCCAACCTAACATCTCGGCACTAATATTTGACAACATTCCTGGCGAGTTGGCCTCTACCTCTCCGTGGGACCTTCATATACATCAATAACGTAATTTAACCTAACCTAAACCAACGTAACATCTCGGCGGTAATATTTGACAACATTCCTGGCTTGTTGGCCTCTATGTTTCCGTGGGACCTTTATATACATCAATAACGTAATATAACCTAACCTAGCCCAACCTATCATCTCGGCGGTAATATTTGACAACATTCCTGGCGAGTTGGCCTCTACGTCTCCGCGGGACCTTCATATACATCAATAACGTAATATAACCTAACCCAACCCAACCTAACCTTTCGGCGCTATTATTTGACAACATTCCTGTCGAGTTGGCCTCTACGTCTCCGTGGGACTTTTATATACATCAATAGCGTAATATAACCTAACCTAACCTAACCTAACATCTCGGTACTAATATTTGACAACATTCCTCGCGAGTTGGCCTCTACGCCTCCGTGAGACCTTCTTATCCATCAACAACGCAATATAACCTAATATAACCCGACCTAACATCTCGGTACTAATATTTGACAACATTCCTGGCGAGTTGGCCCCTACGTCTCCGTGGGAATTTTATATACATCAATAACGTAATATAACCTAACCTAACCCAACCTAACGTCTCGGCACTAATATTTGACCACATTCCTGGCGAGTTGGCCTCTACATGTCGGTGGGACCTTCATATACATCAATAACGTATTGTAACCTAACCTAACCCAACCTATCATCTCGGCGGTAATATTTGACAACATTCCTGACGAGTTGGCCTCTACGTCTCCGTGGGAATTTTATATACATCAATAACGTAATATAACATTACCTAACCCAATCTCACATCACGGCGGTAATATTTGACGACATTCCTGGCGAGTTGGCCTCTACATCTACGTGGGACCTTCATATACATCAATAACGTATTGTAACCTAACCTAACCCAACCTATCATCTCGGCGGTAATATTTGACAACATTCCTGACGAGTTGGCCTCTACGTCTCCGTGGGACCTTTATATACATCAATAACGTAATATAACCTAACCTAGCCCAACGTATCATCTCGGTGTTAATATTTGACAACATTCCTGGCGAGTTGGCCTCTACGTCTCCGTGGGGCCTTAATATACATCAATAACGTAATATAACCTAACCTAACCCAACCTAACACATCGGCGGTAATATTTGACAACATTCCTGGCGAGTTGGCCTCTACTGCACCGTGGGACCTTCATATACATCAATAACGCGATATTACCTAACCTAACCCAACCTAACATCTCGGCACTAATATTTGACAACATTCCTGGCGAGTTGGCCTCTACCTCTCCGTGGGACCTTCATATACATCAATAACGTAATTTAACCTAACCTAAACCAACGTTACATCTCGGCGGTAATATTTAACAACATTCCTGGCTTGTTGGCCTCTATGTTTCCGTGGGACCTTTATATACATCAATAACGTAATATAACCTAACCTAGCCCAACCTATCATCTCGGCGGTAATATTTAACAACATTCCTGGCGAGTTGGCCTCTACGTCTCCGTGGGACCTTCATATACATTAATAACGTAATATAACCTAACCTAACCCAACCTAACCTTTCGGCGCTATTATTTGACAACATTCCTGTCGAGTTGGCCTCTACGTCTCCGTGGGACTTTTATATACATCAATAACGTAATATAACCTAACCTAACCCAACCTAATATCTCGGTACTAATATTTGACAACATTCCTGGCGAGTTGGCCTCTACGTCTCCGTGGGAATTTTATATACATCAATAACGTAATATAACCTAACCTAACCCAACCTAACATCTCGGCTGTAATATTTGACAACATTCCTGGCGAGTTGGCCTCTACCTCTCCGTGGGAATTTTATATACATCAATAACGTAATATAACCTAACCTAACCCAACCTAACATCTCGGCACTAACATTTGACAACATTCCTGGCGAGTTGGCCTCTACGTCTCCGCGGGACCTTCATATACATCAATAACGTAATATAACCTAACCTAACCCAACCTAACCTTTCGGCGTTATTATTTGACAACATTCCTGTCGAGTTGGCCTCTACGTCTCCGTGGGAATTTTATATACATCAATAACGTAATATAATCTAACCTAACCCAACCTATCATCTCGGCACTAATATTTGACAACATTCCTGGCGAGTTGGCCTCTACCTCTCCGTGGGACATTCATATACATCAATAACGTAATTTAACCTAACCTAAACCAACGTAACATCTCGGCGGTAATATTTGACAACATTCCTGGCGTGTTGGCCTCTATGATTCCGTGGGACCTTTATATACATCAATAATGTAGTATAACCTAACCTAGCCCAACGTATCATCTCGGTGGTAATATTTGCCAACATTCCTGGCGAGTTGGCCTCTACGTCTCCATGGGAATTTTATATACATCAATAACGTAATATAACATTACCTAACCCAATCTCACATCACGGCGGTAATATTTGACGACATTCCTGTCTTATTGGCCTCATGGTTTCCGTGGGACTTTTATATACATCAATAGCGTAATATAACCTAACCTAACCTAACCTAACATCTCGGTACTAATATTTGACAACATTCCTCGCGAGTTGGCCTCTACGCCTCCGTGAGACCTTCTTATCCATCAACAACGCAATATAACCTAATATAACCCGACCTAACATCTCGGTACTAATATTTGACAACATTCCTGGCGAGTTGGCCTCTACGTCTCCGTGGGGCCTTCATACACATCAATAACGTAATATAACCTAACCTAACCCAACCTAACATTTCGGCGGTAATATTTGACAACATTCCTGGCGAGTTGGCGTCTACGTCTCCGTGGGGCCTTAATATACATCAATAACGTAATATAACCTAACCTAACCCAACCTAACACATCGGAGGTAATATTTGACAACATTCCTGGCGAGTTGGCCTCTACGTAACCGTGGGACCTTCATATACATCAATAACGTGATATTACCTAACCTAACCCAACCTAACATCTCGGCACTAATATTTGACAACATTCCTGGCGAGTTGGCCTCTACCTCTCCGTGGGACCTTCATATACATCAATAACGTAATTTAACATAACCTAAACCAACGTAACATCTCGGCGGTAATATTTGACAACATTCCTGGCTTGTTGGCCTCTATGTTTCCGTGGGACCTTTATATACATCAATAACGTAATATAACCTAACATAGCCCAACCTATCATCTCGGGAGGTAATATTTGACAGCATTCCTGGCGAGTTGGCCTCTACGTCTCCGTGCCAATTTTATATACATCAATAACGTAATATAACCTAACCTAACCCAACCTAACATCTCGGCTGTAATATTTGACAACATTCCTGGCGAGTTGGCCTCTACCTCTCCGTGGGACCTGCATATACATCAATAACGTAATTTAACCTAACCTAAACCAACGTAACATCTCGGCGGTAATATTTGACAACATTCCTGGCTTGCTGGCCTCTATGTTTCCGTGGGACCTTTATATACATCAATAACGTAATATAACCTAACCTAGCCCAACGTATCATCTCGGTGGTAATATTTGACAACATTCCTGGCGAGTTGGCCTCTACGTCTCCGTGGGGCCTTAATATACATCAATAACGTAATATAACCTAACCTAACCCAACCTAACCTTTCGGCGCTATTATTTGACAACATTCCTGTCGAGTTGGCCTCTACGTCTCCGTGGGACTTTTATATACATCAATAGCGTAATATAACCTAACCTAACCCAACCTAACATCTCGGCACTAATATTTGACAACATTCCTGGCGAGTTGGCCTCTACCTCTCCGTGGGACCTTCATATACATCAATAACGTAATTTAACCTAACCTAAACCAACGTAACATCTCGGCGGTAATATTTGACAACATTCCTGGCGAGTTGGCCTCTACGTCTCCGTGGGACCTTCATATACATCAATAACGTGATATTACCTAACCTAACCCAACCTAACATCTCGGCACTAATATTTGACAACATTCCTGGCGAGTTGGCCTCTACCTCTCCGTGGGACCTTCATATACATCAATAACGTAATTTAACCTAACCTAAACCAACGTTACATCTCGGCGGTAATATTTAACAACATTCCTGGCTTGTTGGCCTCTATGTTTCCGTGGGACCTTTATATACATCAATAACGTAATATAACCTAACCTAGCCCAACCTATCATCTCGGCGGTAATATTTAACAACATTCCTGGCGAGTTGGCCTCTACGTCTCCGTGGGACCTTCATATACATTAATAACGTAATATAACCTAACCTAACCCAACCTAACCTTTCGGCGCTATTATTTGACAACATTCCTGTCGAGTTGGCCTCTACGTCTCCGTGGGACTTTTATATACATCAATAACGTAATATAACCTAACCTAACCCAACCTAATATCTCGGTACTAATATTTGACAACATTCCTGGCGAGTTGGCCTCTACGTCTCCGTGGGAATTTTATATACATCAATAACGTAATATAACCTAACCTAACCCAACCTAACATCTCGGCTGTAATATTTGACAACATTCCTGGCGAGTTGGCCTCTACCTCTCCGTGGGAATTTTATATACATCAATAACGTAATATAACCTAACCTAACCCAACCTAACATCTCGGCACTAATATTTGACAACATTCCTGGCGAGTTGGCCTCTACGTCTCCGTGGGGCCTTAATATACATCAATAACGTAATATAACCTAATCTAGCCCAACCTATCATCTCGGGCGGTAATATTTGACAGCATTCCTGGCGAGTTGGCCTCTACGTCTCCGTGGGAATTTTATATACATCAATAACGTAATATAACCTCACCTAACCCAACCTAACATCTCGGCACTAATATTTGACAACATTCCTGGCGAGTTGGCCTCTACCTCTCCGTGGGACCTTCATATGAATCAATAACGTAATTTAACATAACCTAAACCAACGTAACATCTCGGCGGTAATATTTGACAACATTCCTGGCTTGTTGGCCTCTATGTTTCCGTAGGACCTTTATATACATCAATAACGTAATATAACCTAACCTAGCCCAACCTATCATCTCGGCGGTAATATTTGACAACATTCCTGGCGAGTTGGCCTCTACGTCTCCGCGGGACCTTCATATACATCAATAAAGTAATATAACCTAACCTAACCCAACCTAACCTTTCGGCGCTATTATTTGACAACATTCCTGTCGAGTTGGCCTCTACGTCTCCGTGGGACTTTTATATACATCAATAGCGTAATATAACCTAACCTAACCTAACCTAACATCTCGGTACTAATATTTGACAACATTCCTCGCGAGTTGGCCTCTATGCCTCCGTGAGACCTTCTTATCCATCAACAACGCAATATAACCTAATATAACCCGACCTAACATCTCGGCTGTAATATTTGACAACATTCCTGGCGAGTTGGCCTCTACCTCTCCGTGGGACCTGCATATACATCAATAACGTAATTTAACCTAACCTAAACCAACGTAACATCTCGGCGGTAATATTTGACAACATTCCTGGCTTGCTGGCCTCTATGTTTCCGTGGGACCTTTATATACATCAATAACGTAATATAACCTAACCTAGCCCAACCTATCATCTCGGTGGTAATATTTGACAACATTCCTGGCGAGTTGGCCTCTACGTCTCCGTGGGGCCTTAATATACATCAATAACGTAATATAACCTAACCTAACCCAACCTAACCTTTCGGCGCTATTATTTGACAACATTCCTGTCGAGTTGGCCTCTACGTCTCCGTGGGACTTTTATATACATCAATAGCGTAATATAACCTAACCTAACCCAACCTAACATCTCGGCACTAATATTTGACAACATTCCTGGCGAGTTGGCCTCTACCTCTCCGTGGGACCTTCATATACATCAATAACGTAATTTAACCTAACCTAAACCAACGTAACATCTCGGCGGTAATATTTGACAACATTCCTGGCGAGTTGGCCTCTACGTCTCCGTGGGACCTTCATATACATCAATAACATGATATTACCTAACCTAACCCAACCTAACATCTCGGCACTAATATTTGACAACATTCCTGGCGAGTTGGCCTCTACCTCTCCGTGGGACCTTCATATACATCAATAACGTAATTTAACCTAACCTAAACCAACGTTACATCTCGGCGGTAATATTTAACAACATTCCTGGCTTGTTGGCCTCTATGTTTCCGTGGGACCTTTATATACATCAATAACGTAATATAACCTAACCTAGCCCAACCTATCATCTCGGCGGTAATATTTAACAACATTCCTGGCGAGTTGGCCTCTACGTCTCCGTGGGACCTTCATATACATTAATAACGTAATATAACCTAACCTAACCCAACCTAACCTGTCGGCACTATTATTTGACAACATTCCTGTCGAGTTGGCCTCTACGTCTCCGTGGGACTTTTATATACATCAATAACGTAATATAACCTAACCTAACGAAACCTAATATCTCGGTACTAATATTTGACAACATTCCTGGCGAGTTGGCCTCTACATCTCCGTGGGAATTTTATATACATCAATAACGTAATATAACCTAACCTAACCCAACCTAACATCTCGGCTGTAATATTTGACAACATTCCTGGCGAGTTGGCCTCTACCTCTCCGTGGGAATTTTATATACATCAATAACGTAATATAACCTAACCTAACCCAACCTAACATCTCGGCACTAATATTTGACAACATTCCTGGCGAGTTGGCCTCTACGTCTCCGTGGGGCCTTAATATACATCAATAACGTAATATAACCTAATCTAGCCCAACCTATCATCTCGGGCGGTAATATTTGACAGCATTCCTGGCGAGTTGGCCTCTACGTCTCCGTGGGAATTTTATATACATCAATAACGTAATATAACCTCACCTAACCCAACCTAACATCTCGGCACTAATATTTGACAACATTCCTGGCGAGTTGGCCTCTACCTCTCCGTGGGACCTTCATATGAATCAATAACGTAATTTAACATAACCTAAACCAACGTAACATCTCGGCGGTAATATTTGACAACATTCCTGGCTTGTTGGCCTCTATGTTTCCGTAGGACCTTTATATACATCAATAACGTAATATAACCTAACCTAGCCCAACCTATCATCTCGGCGGTAATATTTGACAACATTCCTGGCGAGTTGGCCTCTACGTCTCCGCGGGACCTTCATATACATCAATAAAGTAATATAACCTAACCTAACCCAACCTAACCTTTCGGCGCTATTATTTGACAACATTCCTGTCGAGTTGGCCTCTACGTCTCCGTGGGACTTTTATATACATCAATAGCGTAATATAACCTAACCTAACCTAACCTAACATCTCGGTACTAATATTTGACAACATTCCTCGCGAGTTGGCCTCTATGCCTCCGTGAGACCTTCTTATCCATCAACAACGCAATATAACCTAATATAACCCGACCTAACATCTCGGTACTAATATTTGACAACATTCCTGGCGAGTTGACCTCTACGTCTCCGTGGGAATTTTATATACATCAATAACGTAATATAACCCAACCTAACCCAACCTAACGTCTCGGCACTAATATTAGACCACATTCCTGGCGAGTTGGCCTCTACATCTCCGTGGGACCTTCATATACATCAATAACGTATTGTAACCTAACCTAACCCAACATATCATCTCGGCGGTAATATTTGACAACATTCCTGACGAGTTGGCCTCTACGTCTCCGTGGGACTTTTATATACATCAATAACGTAATATAATCTAACCTAACCCAACCTATCATCTCGGCACTAATATTTGACAACATTCCTGGCGAGTTGGCCTCTACCTCTCCGTGGGACATTCATATACATCAATAACGTAATTTAACCTAACCTAAACCAACGTAACATCTCGGCGGTAATATTTGACAACATTCCTGGCTTGTTGGCCTCTATGATTCCGTGGGGCCTTAATGTACATCAATAACGTAATATAACCTAACCTAGCCCAACGTATCATCTCGGTGGTAATATTTGACAACATTCCTGGCGAGTTGGCCTCTACGTCTCCGTGGGGCCTTAATATACATCAATAACGTAATATAACCTAACCTAACCCAACCTAACACATCGGCGGTAATATTTGACAACATTCCTGGCGAGTTGGCCTCTACGTCACCGTGGGACCTTCATATACATCAATAACGTGATATTACCTAACCTAACCCAACCTAACATCTCGGCACTAATATTTGACAACATTCCTGGCGAGTTGGCCTCTACCTCTCCGTGGGACCTTCATATACATCAATAACGTAATTTAACCTAACCTAAACCAACGTAACATCTCGGCGGTAATATTTGACAACATTCCTGGCTTGTTGGCCTCTATGTTTCCGTGGGACCTTTATATACATCAATAACGTAATATAACCTAACCTAGCCCAACCTATCATCTCGGCGGTAATATTTGACAACATTCCTGGCGAGTTGGCCTCTACGTCTCCGCGGGACCTTCATATACATCAATAACGCAATATAACCTAACCTAACCCAACCTAACCTTTCGGCGCTATTATTTGACAACATTCCTGTCGAGTTGGCCTCTACGTCTCCGTGGGACTTTTATATACATCAATAGCGTAATATAACCTAACCTAACCTAACCTAACATCTCGGTACTAATATTTGACAACATTCCTCGCGAGTTGGCCTCTACGCCTCCGTGAGACCTTCTTATCCATCAACAACGCAATATAACCTAATATAACCCGACCTAACGTCTCGGCACTAATATTTGACCACATTCCTGGCGAGTTGGCCTCTACATCTCCGTGGGACCTTCATATACATCAATAACGTGATATTACCTAACCTAACCCAACCTAACATCTCGGCACTAATATTTGACAACATTCCTGGCGAGTTGGCCTCTACCTCTCCGTGGGACCTTCATATACATCAATAACGTAATTTAACCTAACCTAAACCAACGTTACATCTCGGCGGTAATATTTAACAACATTCCTGGCTTGTTGGCCTCTATGTTTCCGTGGGACCTTTATATACATCAATAACGTAATATAACCTAACCTAGCCCAACCTATCATCTCGGCGGTAATATTTAACAACATTCCTGGCGAGTTGGCCTCTACGTCTCCGTGGGACCTTCATATACATTAATAACGTAATATAACCTAACCTAACCCAACCTAACCTTTCGGCGCTATTATTTGACAACATTCCTGTCGAGTTGGCCTCTACGTCTCCGTGGGACTTTTATATACATCAATAACGTAATATAACCTAACCTAACCCAACCTAATATCTCGGTACTAATATTTGACAACATTCCTGGCGAGTTGGCCTCTACGTCTCCGTGGGAATTTTATATACATCAATAACGTAATATAACCTAACCTAACCCAACCTAACATCTCGGCTGTAATATTTGACAACATTCCTGGCGAGTTGGCCTCTACCTCTCCGTGGGAATTTTATATACATCAATAACGTAATATAACCTAACCTAACCCAACCTAACATCTCGGCACTAATATTTGACAACATTCCTGGCGAGTTGGCCTCTACGTCTCCGTGGGGCCTTAATATACATCAATAACGTAATATAACCTAATCTAGCCCAACCTATCATCTCGGGCGGTAATATTTGACAGCATTCCTGGCGAGTTGGCCTCTACGTCTCCGTGGGAATTTTATATACATCAATAACGTAATATAACCTCACCTAACCCAACCTAACATCTCGGCACTAATATTTGACAACATTCCTGGCGAGTTGGCCTCTACCTCTCCGTGGGACCTTCATATGAATCAATAACGTAATTTAACATAACCTAAACCAACGTAACATCTCGGCGGTAATATTTGACAACATTCCTGGCTTGTTGGCCTCTATGTTTCCGTAGGACCTTTATATACATCAATAACGTAATATAACCTAACCTAGCCCAACCTATCATCTCGGCGGTAATATTTGACAACATTCCTGGCGAGTTGGCCTCTACGTCTCCGCGGGACCTTCATATACATCAATAAAGTAATATAACCTAACCTAACCCAACCTAACCTTTCGGCGCTATTATTTGACAACATTCCTGTCGAGTTGGCCTCTACGTCTCCGTGGGACTTTTATATACATCAATAGCGTAATATAACCTAACCTAACCTAACCTAACATCTCGGTACTAATATTTGACAACATTCCTCGCGAGTTGGCCTCTATGCCTCCGTGAGACCTTCTTATCCATCAACAACGCAATATAACCTAATATAACCCGACCTAACATCTCGGCTGTAATATTTGACAACATTCCTGGCGAGTTGGCCTCTACCTCTCCGTGGGACCTGCATATACATCAATAACGTAATTTAACCTAACCTAAACCAACGTAACATCTCGGCGGTAATATTTGACAACATTCCTGGCTTGCTGGCCTCTATGTTTCCGTGGGACCTTTATATACATCAATAACGTAATATAACCTAACCTAGCCCAACCTATCATCTCGGTGGTAATATTTGACAACATTCCTGGCGAGTTGGCCTCTACGTCTCCGTGGGGCCTTAATATACATCAATAACGTAATATAACCTAACCTAACCCAACCTAACCTTTCGGCGCTATTATTTGACAACATTCCTGTCGAGTTGGCCTCTACGTCTCCGTGGGACTTTTATATACATCAATAGCGTAATATAACCTAACCTAACCCAACCTAACATCTCGGCACTAATATTTGACAACATTCCTGGCGAGTTGGCCTCTACCTCTCCGTGGGACCTTCATATACATCAATAACGTAATTTAACCTAACCTAAACCAACGTAACATCTCGGCGGTAATATTTGACAACATTCCTGGCGAGTTGGCCTCTACGTCTCCGTGGGACCTTCATATACATCAATAACATGATATTACCTAACCTAACCCAACCTAACATCTCGGCACTAATATTTGACAACATTCCTGGCGAGTTGGCCTCTACCTCTCCGTGGGACCTTCATATACATCAATAACGTAATTTAACCTAACCTAAACCAACGTTACATCTCGGCGGTAATATTTAACAACATTCCTGGCTTGTTGGCCTCTATGTTTCCGTGGGACCTTTATATACATCAATAACGTAATATAACCTAACCTAGCCCAACCTATCATCTCGGCGGTAATATTTAACAACATTCCTGGCGAGTTGGCCTCTACGTCTCCGTGGGACCTTCATATACATTAATAACGTAATATAACCTAACCTAACCCAACCTAACCTGTCGGCACTATTATTTGACAACATTCCTGTCGAGTTGGCCTCTACGTCTCCGTGGGACTTTTATATACATCAATAACGTAATATAACCTAACCTAACGAAACCTAATATCTCGGTACTAATATTTGACAACATTCCTGGCGAGTTGGCCTCTACGTCTCCGTGGGAATTTTATATACATCAATAACGTAATATAACCTAACCTAACCCAACCTAACATCTCGGCTGTAATATTTGACAACATTCCTGGCGAGTTGGCCTCTACCTCTCCGTGGGAATTTTATATACATCAATAACGTAATATAACCTAACCTAACCCAACCTAACATCTCGGCAGTAATATTTGACAACATTCCTGGCGAGTTGGCCTCTACGTCTCCGTGGGGCCTTAATATACATCAATAACGTAATATAACCTAATCTAGCCCAACCTATCATCTCGGGCGGTAATATTTGACAGCATTCCTGGCGAGTTGGCCTCTACGTCTCCGTGGGAATTTTATATACATCAATAACGTAATATAACCTCACCTAACCCAACCTAACATCTCGGCACTAATATTTGACAACATTCCTGGCGAGTTGGCCTCTACCTCTCCGTGGGACCTTCATATGAATCAATAACGTAATTTAACATAACCTAAACCAACGTAACATCTCGGCGGTAATATTTGACAACATTCCTGGCTTGTTGGCCTCTATGTTTCCGTAGGACCTTTATATACATCAATAACGTAATATAACCTAACCTAGCCCAACCTATCATCTCGGCGGTAATATTTGACAACATTCCTGGCGAGTTGGCCTCTACGTCTCCGCGGGACCTTCATATACATCAATAAAGTAATATAACCTAACCTAACCCAACCTAACCTTTCGGCGCTATTATTTGACAACATTCCTGTCGAGTTGGCCTCTACGTCTCCGTGGGACTTTTATATACATCAATAGCGTAATATAACCTAACCTAACCCAACCTAATATCTCGGTACTAATATTTGACAACATTCCTGGCGAGTTGGCCTCTACGTCTCCGTGGGAATTTTATATACATCAATAACGTAATATAACCTAACCTAACCCAACCTAACATCTCGGCTGTAATATTTGACAACATTCCTGGCGAGTTGGCCTCTACCTCTCCGTGGGAATTTTATATACATCAATAACGTAATATAACCTAACCTAACCCAACCTAACATCTCGGCACTAATATTTGACAACATTCCTGGCGAGTTGGCCTCTACGTCTCCGTGGGGCCTTAATATACATCAATAACGTAATATAACCTAATCTAGCCCAACCTATCATCTCGGGCGGTAATATTTGACAGCATTCCTGGCGAGTTGGCCTCTACGTCTCCGTGGGAATTTTATATACATCAATAACGTAATATAACCTCACCTAACCCAACCTAACATCTCGGCACTAATATTTGACAACATTCCTGGCGAGTTGGCCTCTACCTCTCCGTGGGACCTTCATATGAATCAATAACGTAATTTAACATAACCTAAACCAACGTAACATCTCGGCGGTAATATTTGACAACATTCCTGGCTTGTTGGCCTCTATGTTTCCGTAGGACCTTTATATACATCAATAACGTAATATAACCTAACCTAGCCCAACCTATCATCTCGGCGGTAATATTTGACAACATTCCTGGCGAGTTGGCCTCTACGTCTCCGCGGGACCTTCATATACATCAATAAAGTAATATAACCTAACCTAACCCAACCTAACCTTTCGGCGCTATTATTTGACAACATTCCTGTCGAGTTGGCCTCTACGTCTCCGTGGGACTTTTATATACATCAATAGCGTAATATAACCTAACCTAACCTAACCTAACATCTCGGTACTAATATTTGACAACATTCCTCGCGAGTTGGCCTCTATGCCTCCGTGAGACCTTCTTATCCATCAACAACGCAATATAACCTAATATAACCCGACCTAACATCTCGGCTGTAATATTTGACAACATTCCTGGCGAGTTGGCCTCTACCTCTCCGTGGGACCTGCATATACATCAATAACGTAATTTAACCTAACCTAAACCAACGTAACATCTCGGCGGTAATATTTGACAACATTCCTGGCTTGCTGGCCTCTATGTTTCCGTGGGACCTTTATATACATCAATAACGTAATATAACCTAACCTAGCCCAACCTATCATCTCGGTGGTAATATTTGACAACATTCCTGGCGAGTTGGCCTCTACGTCTCCGTGGGGCCTTAATATACATCAATAACGTAATATAACCTAACCTAACCCAACCTAACCTTTCGGCGCTATTATTTGACAACATTCCTGTCGAGTTGGCCTCTACGTCTCCGTGGGACTTTTATATACATCAATAGCGTAATATAACCTAACCTAACCCAACCTAACATCTCGGCACTAATATTTGACAACATTCCTGGCGAGTTGGCCTCTACCTCTCCGTGGGACCTTCATATACATCAATAACGTAATTTAACCTAACCTAAACCAACGTAACATCTCGGCGGTAATATTTGACAACATTCCTGGCGAGTTGGCCTCTACGTCTCCGTGGGACCTTCATATACATCAATAACATGATATTACCTAACCTAACCCAACCTAACATCTCGGCACTAATATTTGACAACATTCCTGGCGAGTTGGCCTCTACCTCTCCGTGGGACCTTCATATACATCAATAACGTAATTTAACCTAACCTAAACCAACGTTACATCTCGGCGGTAATATTTAACAACATTCCTGGCTTGTTGGCCTCTATGTTTCCGTGGGACCTTTATATACATCAATAACGTAATATAACCTAACCTAGCCCAACCTATCATCTCGGCGGTAATATTTAACAACATTCCTGGCGAGTTGGCCTCTACGTCTCCGTGGGACCTTCATATACATTAATAACGTAATATAACCTAACCTAACCCAACCTAACCTGTCGGCACTATTATTTGACAACATTCCTGTCGAGTTGGCCTCTACGTCTCCGTGGGACTTTTATATACATCAATAACGTAATATAACCTAACCTAACGAAACCTAATATCTCGGTACTAATATTTGACAACATTCCTGGCGAGTTGGCCTCTACGTCTCCGTGGGAATTTTATATACATCAATAACGTAATATAACCTAACCTAACCCAACCTAACATCTCGGCTGTAATATTTGACAACATTCCTGGCGAGTTGGCCTCTACCTCTCCGTGGGAATTTTATATACATCAATAACGTAATATAACCTAACCTAACCCAACCTAACATCTCGGCAGTAATATTTGACAACATTCCTGGCGAGTTGGCCTCTACGTCTCCGTGGGGCCTTAATATACATCAATAACGTAATATAACCTAATCTAGCCCAACCTATCATCTCGGGCGGTAATATTTGACAGCATTCCTGGCGAGTTGGCCTCTACGTCTCCGTGGGAATTTTATATACATCAATAACGTAATATAACCTCACCTAACCCAACCTAACATCTCGGCACTAATATTTGACAACATTCCTGGCGAGTTGGCCTCTACCTCTCCGTGGGACCTTCATATGAATCAATAACGTAATTTAACATAACCTAAACCAACGTAACATCTCGGCGGTAATATTTGACAACATTCCTGGCTTGTTGGCCTCTATGTTTCCGTAGGACCTTTATATACATCAATAACGTAATATAACCTAACCTAGCCCAACCTATCATCTCGGCGGTAATATTTGACAACATTCCTGGCGAGTTGGCCTCTACGTCTCCGCGGGACCTTCATATACATCAATAAAGTAATATAACCTAACCTAACCCAACCTAACCTTTCGGCGCTATTATTTGACAACATTCCTGTCGAGTTGGCCTCTACGTCTCCGTGGGACTTTTATATACATCAATAGCGTAATATAACCTAACCTAACCTAACCTAACATCTCGGTACTAATATTTGACAACATTCCTCGCGAGTTGGCCTCTATGCCTCCGTGAGACCTTCTTATCCATCAACAACGCAATATAACCTAATATAACCCGACCTAACATCTCGGTACTAATATTTGACAACATTCCTGGCGAGTTGACCTCTACGTCTCCGTGGGAATTTTATATACATCAATAACGTAATATAACCCAACCTAACCCAACCTAACGTCTCGGCACTAATATTAGACCACATTCCTGGCGAGTTGGCCTCTACATCTCCGTGGGACCTTCATATACATCAATAACGTATTGTAACCTAACCTAACCCAACATATCATCTCGGCGGTAATATTTGACAACATTCCTGACGAGTTGGCCTCTACGTCTCCGTGGGACTTTTATATACATCAATAACGTAATATAATCTAACCTAACCCAACCTATCATCTCGGCACTAATATTTGACAACATTCCTGGCGAGTTGGCCTCTACCTCTCCGTGGGACATTCATATACATCAATAACGTAATTTAACCTAACCTAAACCAACGTAACATCTCGGCGGTAATATTTGACAACATTCCTGGCTTGTTGGCCTCTATGATTCCGTGGGGCCTTAATGTACATCAATAACGTAATATAACCTAACCTAGCCCAACGTATCATCTCGGTGGTAATATTTGACAACATTCCTGGCGAGTTGGCCTCTACGTCTCCGTGGGGCCTTAATATACATCAATAACGTAATATAACCTAACCTAACCCAACCTAACACATCGGCGGTAATATTTGACAACATTCCTGGCGAGTTGGCCTCTACGTCACCGTGGGACCTTCATATACATCAATAACGTGATATTACCTAACCTAACCCAACCTAACATCTCGGCACTAATATTTGACAACATTCCTGGCGAGTTGGCCTCTACCTCTCCGTGGGACCTTCATATACATCAATAACGTAATTTAACCTAACCTAAACCAACGTAACATCTCGGCGGTAATATTTGACAACATTCCTGGCTTGTTGGCCTCTATGTTTCCGTGGGACCTTTATATACATCAATAACGTAATATAACCTAACCTAGCCCAACCTATCATCTCGGCGGTAATATTTGACAACATTCCTGGCGAGTTGGCCTCTACGTCTCCGCGGGACCTTCATATACATCAATAACGTAATATAACCTAACCTAACCCAACCTAACCTTTCGGCGCTATTATTTGACAACATTCCTGTCGAGTTGGCCTCTACGTCTCCGTGGGACTTTTATATACATCAATAGCGTAATATAACCTAACCTAACCTAACCTAACATCTCGGTACTAATATTTGACAACATTCCTCGCGAGTTGGCCTCTACGCCTCCGTGAGACATTCTTATCCATCAACAACGCAATATAACCTAATATAACCCGACCTAACGTCTCGGCACTAATATTTGACCACATTCCTGGCGAGTTGGCCTCTACATCTCCGTGGGACCTTCATATACATCAATAACGTATTGTAACCTAACCTAACCCAACCTATCATCTCGGCGGTAATATTTGACAACTTTCCTGGCTTGTTGGCCTCTATGTTTCCGTGGGACCTTTATATACATCAATAACCTAATATAACCTAACCTAGCCCAACGTATCATCTCGGTGGTAATATTTGACAACATTCCTGGCGAGTTGGCCTCTACGTCTCCGTGGGGCCTTAATATACATCAATAACGTAATATAACCTAACCTAACCCAACCTAACACATCGGCGGTAATATTTGACAACATTCCTGGCGAGTTGGCCTCTACGTCACCGTGGGACCTTCATATACATCAATAACGTGATATTACCTAACCTAACCCAACCTAACATCTCGGCACTAATATTTGACAACATTCCTGGCGAGTTGGCCTCTACCTCTCCGTGGGATCTTCATATACATCAATAACGTAATTTAACCTAACCTAAACCAACGTAACATCTCGGCGGTAATATTTGACAACATTCCTGGCTTGTTGGCCTCTATGTTTCCGTGGGACCTTTATATACATCAATAACGTAATATAACCTAACCTAGCCCAACCTATCATCTCGGCGGTAATATTTGACAACATTCCTGGCGAGTTGGCCTCTACGTCTCCGCGGGACCTTCATATACATCAATAACGTAATATAACCTAACCTAACCCAACCTAACCTTTCGGCGCTATTATTTGACAACATTCCTGTCGAGTTGGCCTCTACGTCTCCGTGGGACTTTTATATACATCAATAGCGTAATATAACCTAACCTAACCTAACCTAACATCTCGGTACTAATATTTGACAACATTCCTCGCGAGTTGGCCTCTACGCCTGCGTGAGACCTTCTTATCCATCAACAACGCAATATAACCTAATATAACCCGACCTAACATCTTGGTACTAATATATGACAACATTCCTGGCGAGTTGGCCTCTACGTCTCCGTGGGAATTTTATATACATCAATAACGTAATATAACATAACCTAACCCAACCTAACATCTCGGCACTAATATTTGACAACATTCCTGGCGAGTTGGCCTCTACGTCTCCGTGGGGCCTTAATATACATCAATAACGTAATATAACCTAACCTAGCCCAACCTATCATCTCGGGCGGTAATATTTGACAACATTGCAGGCGAGTTGACCTCTACGTCTCCGTGGGACTTCTATATACATCAATAACGTAATTTAACCTAAAATACCCCAACGTAACATCTCGGCTGTAATATTTGACAACATTCCTGGCTTGTTGGACTCTATGTTTCCGTGGGACCTTTATATACATCAATAACGTAATATAACCTAACCTAACCCAACCTAACATCTCGGCGGTAATATTTGACAACATTCCTGGCGAGTTGGCCTCTACGTCTCCGTGGGACCTTCATATACATCAATAACATAATATTACCTGACCTAACCCAACCTAAGATCTCGGCACTAATATTTGACAACATTCCTGCCTAATTGGCCTCATGGTTTCCGTGGGACTTTTATATACATCAATAGCGTAATATAACCTATCCTAACCCAACCTAACCACTCGGCGCTATTATGTGACAGCATTCCTGGCGAGTTGGCGTCTACATCTCCGTGGGAATTTTAAATATATGAATAATGTAATATAACCTAACCTAACCCAACGTAACATCTCGGCGGTAATATTTGACAACATTCCTGGCGAGTTGGGCTCTACGTCTCCGTGAGACCTTCATATCCATCAATAAAGTAATATAACCTAATATAACCCAACCTAACCAGTCGGCGCTATTATGTGACAACATTCCTGGCGAGTTGGCATCTACGTGTCCGTGGGACCTTCACATATATCAATAACGTAATGTAACATAAACTAACCCAACCTAACCTTTCGGCGCTATTATTTGACAACATTCCTGGCGGGTTGGCCTCTACGTCTCCGCGGGGCCTTTATATACATCAATAACGTAATATAACCTAACCTAACCCAACCCAACCTCTCGGCACTCATATTTGACAACATTCCTGGCGAGTTGGCATCTACGCCTCCGTGGGGCCTTAATATACATCAATAACGTAATATAACCTAACCTAACCCAACCTAACACATCGGCGGTAATATTTGACAACATTCCTGGCGAGTTGGCCTCTACGTCACCGTGGGACCTTCATATACATCAATAACGTGATATTACCTAACCTAACCCAACCTAACATCTCGGCACTAATATTTGACAACATTCCTGGCGAGTTGGCCTCTAACTCTCCGTGGGACCTTCATATACATCAATAACGTAATTTAACCTAACCTAAACCAACGTAACATCTCGGCGGTAATATTTGACAACATTCCTGGCTTGTTGGCCTCTATGTTTCCGTGGGACCTTTATATACATCAATAACGTAATATAACCTAACCTAGCCCAACCTATCATCTCGGCGGTAATATTTGACAACATTCCTGTCGAGTTGGCCTCTACGTCTCCGTGGGACTTTTATATACATCAATAGCGTAATATAACCTAACCTAACCTAACCTAACATCTCGGTACTAATATTTGACAACATTCCTCGCGAGTTGGCCTCTATGCCTCCGTGAGACCTTCTTATCCATCAACAACGCAATATAACCTAATATAACTCGACCTAACATCTTGGTACTAATATTTGACAACATTCCTGGCGAGTTGGCCTCTACGTCTCCGCGGGACCTTCATATACATCAATAACGTAATATAACCTAACCTAACCCAACCTAACCTTTCGGCGCTATTATTTGACAACATTCCTGTCGAGTTGGCCTCTACGTCTCCGTGGGACTTTTATATACATCAATAGCGTAATATAACCTAACCTAACCTAACCTAACATCTCGGTACTAATATTTGACAACATTCCTCGCGAGTTGGCCTCTACGCCTCCGTGAGACATTCTTATCCATCAACAACGCAATATAACCTAATATAACCCGACCTAACGTCTCGGCACTAATATTTGACCACATTCCTGGCGAGTTGGCCTCTACATCTCCGTGGGACCTTCATATACATCAATAACGTATTGTAACCTAACCTAACCCAACCTATCATCTCGGCGGTAATATTTGACAACTTTCCTGGCTTGTTGGCCTCTATGTTTCCGTGGGACCTTTATATACATCAATAACCTAATATAACCTAACCTAGCCTAACGTATCATCTCGGTGGTAATATTTGACAACATTCCTGGCGAGTTGGCCTCTGCGTCTCCGTGGGGCCTTAATATACATCAATAACGTAATATAACCTAACCTAACCCAACCTAACACATCGGCGGTAATATTTGACAACATTCCTGGCGAGTTGGCCTCTACGTCACCGTGGGACCTTCATATACATCAATAACGTGATATTACCTAACCTAACCCAACCTAACATCTCGGCACTAATATTTGACAACATTCCTGGCGAGTTGGCCTCTACCTCTCCGTGGGATCTTCATATACATCAATAACGTAATTTAACCTAACCTAAACCAACGTAACATCTCGGCGGTAATATTTGACAACATTCCTGGCTTGTTGGCCTCTATGTTTCCGTGGGACCTTTATATACATCAATAACGTAATATAACCTAACCTAGCCCAACCTATCATCTCGGCGGTAATATTTGACAACATTCCTGGCGAGTTGGCCTCTACGTCTCCGCGGGACCTTCATATACATCAATAACGTAATATAACCTAACCTAACCCAACCTAACCTTTCGGCGCTATTATTTGACAACATTCCTGTCGAGTTGGCCTCTACGTCTCCGTGGGACTTTTATATACATCAATAGCGTAATATAACCTAACCTAACCTAACCTAACATCTCGGTACTAATATTTGACAACATTCCTCGCGAGTTGGCCTCTACGCCTGCGTGAGACCTTCTTATCCATCAACAACGCAATATAACCTAATATAACCCGACCTAACATCTTGGTACTAATATATGACAACATTCCTGGCGAGTTGGCCTCTACGTCTCCGTGGGAATTTTATATACATCAATAACGTAATATAACATAACCTAACCCAACCTAACATCTCGGCACTAATATTTGACAACATTCCTGGCGAGTTGGCCTCTACGTCTCCGTGGGGCCTTAATATACATCAATAACGTAATATAACCTAACCTAGCCCAACCTATCATCTCGGGCGGTAATATTTGACAACATTGCAGGCGAGTTGACCTCTACGTCTCCGTGGGACTTCTATATACATCAATAACGTAATTTAACCTAAAATACCCCAACGTAACATCTCGGCTGTAATATTTGACAACATTCCTGGCTTGTTGGACTCTATGTTTCCGTGGGACCTTTATATACATCAATAACGTAATATAACCTAACCTAACCCAACCTAACATCTCGGCGGTAATATTTGACAACATTCCTGGCGAGTTGGCCTCTACGTCTCCGTGGGACCTTCATATACATCAATAACGTAATATAACCTAACCTAAGCCAACCTATCATCTCGGCGGTAATATTTGAAAACATTCCTGTCGAGTTGGACTCCACGTTTCCGTGGGACCTTTATATATATCAATAACGTAATATAACCTAACCTAACCCAACCTATCATCTCGGCGGTAATATTTGACAACATTCCTGGCGAGTTGGCCTCTACGTGTCCGTGGGACCTTCATATACATAAATAACATAATATTACCTGACCTAACCCAACCTAAGATCTCGGCACTAATATTTGACAACATTCCTGCCTAATTGGCCTCATGGTTTCCGTGGGACTTTTATATACATCAATAGCGTAATATAACCTATCCTAACCCAACCTAACCACTCGGCGCTATTATGTGACAGCATTCCTGGCGAGTTGGCGTCTACATCTCCGTGGGAATTTTAAATATATGAATAATGTAATATAACCTAACCTAACCCAACGTAACATCTCGGCGGTAATATTTGACAACATTCCTGGCGAGTTGGGCTCTACGTCTCCGTGAGACCTTCATATCCATCAATAAAGTAATATAACCTAATATAACCCAACCTAACCAGTCGGCGCTATTATGTGACAACATTCCTGGCGAGTTGGCATCTACGTGTCCGTGGGACCTTCACATATATCAATAACGTAATGTAACATAAACTAACCCAACCTAACCTTTCGGCGCTATTATTTGACAACATTCCTGGCGGGTTGGCCTCTACGTCTCCGCGGGGCCTTTATATACATCAATAACGTAATATAACCTAACCTAACCCAACCCAACCTCTCGGCACTCATATTTGACAACATTCCTGGCGAGTTGGCATCTACGCCTCCGTGGGGCCTTAATATACATCAATAACGTAATATAACCTAACCTAACCCAACCTAACACATCGGCGGTAATATTTGACAACATTCCTGGCGAGTTGGCCTCTACGTCACCGTGGGACCTTCATATACATCAATAACGTGATATTACCTAACCTAACCCAACCTAACATCTCGGCACTAATATTTGACAACATTCCTGGCGAGTTGGCCTCTAACTCTCCGTGGGACCTTCATATACATCAATAACGTAATTTAACCTAACCTAAACCAACGTAACATCTCGGCGGTAATATTTGACAACATTCCTGGCTTGTTGGCCTCTATGTTTCCGTGGGACCTTTATATACATCAATAACGTAATATAACCTAACCTAGCCCAACCTATCATCTCGGCGGTAATATTTGACAACATTCCTGTCGAGTTGGCCTCTACGTCTCCGTGGGACTTTTATATACATCAATAACGTAATATAACCTAACCTAACCCAACCTAACATCTCGGCACTAATATTTGACAACATTCCTGGCGAGTTGGCCTCTACGTCTCCGTGGGGCCTTAATATACATCAATAACGTAATATAACCTAACCTAACCCAACCTAACACATCGGCGGTAATATTTGACAACATTCCTGGCGAGTTGGCCTCTACGTCACCGTGGGACCTTCATATACATCAATAACGTGATATTACCTAACCTAACCCAACCTAACATCTCGGCACTAATATTTGACAACATTCCTGGCGAGTTGGCCTCTACCTCTCCGTGGGATCTTCATATACATCAATAACGTAATTTAACCTAACCTAAACCAACGTAACATCTCGGCGGTAATATTTGACAACATTCCTGGCTTGTTGGCCTCTATGTTTCCGTGGGACCTTTATATACATCAATAACGTAATATAACCTAACCTAGCCCAACCTATCATCTCGGCGGTAATATTTGACAACATTCCTGGCGAGTTGGCCTCTACGTCTCCGCGGGACCTTCATATACATCAATAACGTAATATAACCTAACCTAACCCAACCTAACCTTTCGGCGCTATTATTTGACAACATTCCTGTCGAGTTGGCCTCTACGTCTCCGTGGGACTTTTATATACATCAATAGCGTAATATAACCTAACCTAACCTAACCTAACATCTCGGTACTAATATTTGACAACATTCCTCGCGAGTTGGCCTCTACGCCTGCGTGAGACCTTCTTATCCATCAACAACGCAATATAACCTAATATAACCCGACCTAACATCTTGGTACTAATATATGACAACATTCCTGGCGAGTTGGCCTCTACGTCTCCGTGGGAATTTTATATACATCAATAACGTAATATAACCTAACCTAACCCAACCTAACATCTCGGCACTAATATTTGACAACATTCCTGGCGAGTTGGCCTCTACGTCTCCGTGGGGCCTTAATATACATCAATAACGTAATATAACCTAACCTAGCCCAACCTATCATCTCGGGCGGTAATATTTGACAACATTGCAGGCGAGTTGACCTCTACGTCTCCGTGGGACTTCTATATACATCAATAACGTAATTTAACCTAAAATACCCCAACGTAACATCTCGGCTGTAATATTTGACAACATTCCTGGCTTGTTGGACTCTATGTTTCCGTGGTACCTTTATATACATCAATAACGTAATATAACCTAACCTAACCCAACCTAACATCTCGGCGGTAATATTTGACAACATTCCTGGCGAGTTGGCCTCTACGTCTCCGTGGGACCTTCATATACATCAATAACGTAATATAACCTAACCTAAGCCAACCTATCATCTCGGCGGTAATATTTGAAAACATTCCTGTCGAGTTGGCCTCCACGTTTCCGTGGGACCTTTATATATATCAATAACGTAATATAACCTAACCTAACCCAACCTATCATCTCGGCGGTAATATTTGACAACATTCCTGGCGAGTTGGCCTCTACGTGTCCGTGGGACCTTCATATACATAAATAACATAATATTACCTGACCTAACCCAACCTAAGATCTCGGCACTAATATTTGACAACATTCCTGCCTAATTGGCCTCATGGTTTCCGTGGGACTTTTATATACATAAATAGCGTAATATAACCTATCCTAACCCAACCTAACCACTCGGCGCTATTATGTGACAGCATTCCTGGCGAGTTGGCGTCTACATCTCCGTGGGAATTTTAAATATATGAATAATGTAATATAACCTAACCTAACCCAACGTAACATCTCGGCGGTAATATTTGACAACATTCCTGGCGAGTTGGGCTCTACGTCTCCGTGAGACCTTCATATCCATCAATAAAGTAATATAACCTAATATAACCCAACCTAACCAGTCGGCGCTATTATGTGACAACATTCCTGGCGAGTTGGCATCTACGTGTCCGTGGGACCTTCACATATATCAATAACGTAATGTAACATAAACTAACCCAACCTAACCTTTCGGCGCTATTATTTGACAACATTCCTGGCGAGTTGGCCTCTACGTCTCCGCGGGGCCTTTATATACATCAATAACGTAATATAACCTAACCTAACCCAACCCAACCTCTCGGCACTCATATTTGACAACATTCCTGGCGAGTTGGCATCTACGCCTCCGTGGGGCCTTAATATACATCAATAACGTAATATAACCTAACCTAACCCAACCTAACACATCGGCGGTAATATTTGACAACATTCCTGGCGAGTTGGCCTCTACGTCACCGTGGGACCTTCATATACATCAATAACGTGATATTACCTAACCTAACCCAACCTAACATCTCGGCACTAATATTTGACAACATTCCTGGCGAGTTGGCCTCTAACTCTCCGTGGGACCTTCATATACATCAATAACGTAATTTAACCTAACCTAAACCAACGTAACATCTCGGCGGTAATATTTGACAACATTCCTGGCTTGTTGGCCTCTATGTTTCCGTGGGACCTTTATATACATCAATAACGTAATATAACCTAACCTAGCCCAACCTATCATCTCGGCGGTAATATTTGACAACATTCCTGTCGAGTTGGCCTCTACGTCTCCGTGGGACTTTTATATACATCAATAGCGTAATATAACCTAACCTAACCTAACCTAACATCTCGGTACTAATATTTGACAACATTCCTCGCGAGTTGGCCTCTATGCCTCCGTGAGACCTTCTTATCCATCAACAACGCAATATAACCTAATATAACCCGACCTAACATCTCGGTACTAATATTTGACAACATTCCTGGCGAGTTGACCTCTACGTCTCCGTGGGAATTTTATATACATCAATAACGTAATATAACCCAACCTAACCCAACCTAACGTCTCGGCACTAATATTAGACCACATTCCTGGCGAGTTGGCCTCTACATCTCCGTGGGACCTTCATATACATCAATAACGTATTGTAACCTAACCTAACCCAACATATCATCTCGGCGGTAATATTTGACAACATTCCTGACGAGTTGGCCTCTACGTCACCGTGGGACTTTTATATACATCAATAACGTAATATAATCTAACCTAACCCAACCTATCATCTCGGCACTAATATTTGACAACATTCCTGGCGAGTTGGCCTCTACCTCTCCGTGGGACATTCATATACATCAATAACGTAATTTAACCTAACCTAAACCAACGTAACATCTCGGCGGTAATATTTGACAACATTCCTGGCTTGTTGTCCTCTATGATTCCGTGGGACCTTTATATACATCAATAACGTAATATAACCCCACCTAACCCAACCTAACGTCTCGGCACTAATATTAGACCACATTCCTGGCGAGTTGGCCTCTACATCTCCGTGGGACCTTCATATACATCAATAACGTATTGTAACCTAACCTAACCCAACATATCATCTCGGCGGTAATATTTGACAACATTCCTGACGAGTTGGCCTCTACGTCTCCGTGGGACTTTTATATACATCAATAACGTAATATAATCTAACCTAACCCAACCTATCATCTCGGCACTAATATTTGACAACATTCCTGGCGAGTTGGCCTCTACCTCTCCGTGGGACATTCATATACATCAATAACGTAATTTAACCTAACCTAAACCAACGTAACATCTCGGCGGTAATATTTGACAACATTCCTGGCTTGTTGGCCTCTATGATTCCGTGGGACCTTTATATACATCAATAACGTAGTATAACCTAACCTAGCCCAACGTATCATCTCGGCGGTAATATTTGACAACATTCCTGGCGAGTTGGCCTCTACATCTCCGTGGGACCTTCATATACATCAATAACGTATTGTAACCTAACCTAACCCAACATATCATCTCGGCGGTAATATTTGACAACATTCCTGACGAGTTGGGCTCTACGTCTCCGTGGGACTTTTATATACATCAATAACGTAATATAATCTAACCTAACCCAACCTATCATCTCGGCACTAATATTTGACAACATTCCTGGCGAGTTGGCCTCTACCTCTCCGTGGGACATTCATATACATCAATAACGTAATTTAACCTAACCTAAACCAACGTAACATCTCGGCGGTAATATTTGACAACATTCCTGGCTTGTTGGCCTCTATGATTCCGTGGGACCTTTATATACATCAATAACGTAGTATAACCTAACCTAGCCCAACGTATCATCTCGGCGGTAATATTTGACAACATTCCTGGCGAGTTGGCCTCTACGTCTCCGCGGGACCTTCATATACATCAATAACGTAATATAACCTAACCTAACCCAACCCAACCTTTCGGCGCTATTATTTGACAACATTCCTGTCGAGTTGGCCTCTACGTCTCCGTGGGACTTTTATATACATCAATAGTGTAATATAACCTAACCTAACCTAACCTAACATCTCGGTACTAATATTTGACAACATTCCTCGCGAGTTGGCCTCTATGCCTCCGTGAGACCTTCTTATCCATCAACAACGCAATATAACGAAATATAACCCGACCTAACATCTCGGTACTAATATTTGACAACATTCCTGGCGAGTTGACCTCTACGTCTCCGTGGGAATTTTATATACATCAATAACGTAATATAACCCAACCTAACCCAACCTAACGTCTCGGCACTAATATTAGACCACATTCCTGGCGAGTTGGCCTCTACATCTCCGTGGGACCTTCATATACATCAATAACGTATTGTAACCTAACCTAACCCAACATATCATCTCGGCGGTAATATTTGACAACATTCCTGACGAGTTGGCCTCTACGTCTCCGTGGGACTTTTATATACATCAATAGCGTAATATAACCTAACCTAACCTAACCTAACATCTCGGTACTAATATTTGACAACATTCCTCGCGAGTTGGCCTCTACGCCTCCGTGAGACCTTCTTATCCATCAACAACGCAATATAACCTAATATAACCCGACCTAACGTCTCGACACTAATATTTGACCACATTCCTGGCGAGTTGGCCTCTACATCTCCGTGGGACCTTCATATACATCAATAACGTATTGTAACCTAACCTAACCCAACCTATCATCTCGGCGGTAATATTTGACAACTTTCCTGGCTTGTTGGCCTCTATGTTTCCGTGGGACCTTTATATACATCAATAACCTAATATAACCTAACCTAGCCCAACGTATCATCTCGGTGGTAATATTTGACAACATTCCTGGCGAGTTGGCCTCTACGTCTCCGTGGGGCCTTAATATACATCAATAACGTAATATAACCTAACCTAACCCAACCTAACACATCGGCGGTAATATTTGACAACATTCCTGGCGAGTTGGCCTCTACGTCACCGTGGGACCTTCATATACATCAATAACGTGATATTACCTAACCTAACCCAACCTAACATCTCGGCACTAATATTTGACAACATTCCTGGCGAGTTGGCCTCTACCTCTCCGTGGGATCTTCATATACATCAATAACGTAATTTAACCTAACCTAAACCAACGTAACATCTCGGCGGTAATATTTGACAACATTCCTGGCTTGTTGGCCTCTATGTTTCCGTGGGACCTTTATATACATCAATAACGTAATATAACCTAACCTAACCCAACCTAACATCTCGGCGGTAATATTTGACAACATTCCTGGCGAGTTGGCCTCTACGTCTCCGTGGGACCTTCATATACATCAATAACGTAATATAACCTAACCTAAGCCAACCTATCATCTCGGCGGTAATATTTGAAAACATTCCTGTCGAGTTGGCCTCCACGTTTCCGTGGGACCTTTATATATATCAATAACGTAATTTAACCTAACCTAAACCAACGTAACATCTCGGCGGTAATATTTGACAACATTCCTGGCTTGTTGGCCTCTATGATTCCGTGGGACCTTTATATACATCAATAACGTAGTATAACCTAACCTAGCCCAACGTATCATCTCGGCGGTAATATTTGACAACATTCCTGGCGAGTTGGCCTCTACGTCTCCGCGGGACCTTCATATACATCAATAACGTAATATAACCTAACCTAACCCAACCCAACTTTTCGGCGCTATTATTTGACAACATTCCTGTCGAGTTGGCCTCTACGTCTCCGTGGGACTTTTATATACATCAATAGCGTAATATAACCTAACCTAACCTAACCTAACATCTCGGTACTAATATTTGACAACATTCCTCGCGAGTTGGCCTCTACGCCTCCGTGAGACCTTCTTATCCATCAACAACGCAATATAACCTAATATAACCCGACCTAACGTCTCGGCACTAATATTTGACCACATTCCTGGCGAGTTGGCCTCTACATCTCCGTGGGACCTTCATATACATCAATAACGTATTGTAACCTAACCTAACCCAACCTATCATCTCGGCGGTAATATTTGACAACTTTCCTGGCTTGTTGGCCTCTATGTTTCCGTGGGACCTTTATATACATCAATAACCTAATATAACCTAACCTAGCCCAACGTATCATCTCGGTGGTAATATTTGACAACATTCCTGGCGAGTTGGCCTCTACGTCTCCGTGGGGCCTTAATATACATCAATAACGTAATATAACCTAACCTAACCCAACCTAACACATCGGCGGTAATATTTGACAACATTCCTGGCGAGTTGGCCTCTACGTCACCGTGGGACCTTCATATACATCAATAACATGATATTACCTAACCTAACCCAACCTAACATCTCGGCACTAATATTTGACAACATTCCTGGCGAGTTGGCCTCTACCTCTCCGTGGGATCTTCATATACATCAATAACGTAATTTAACCTAACCTAAACCAACGTAACATCTCGGCGGTAATATTTGACAACATTCCTCGCTTGTTGGCCTCTATGTTTCCGTGGGACCTTTATATACATCAATAACGTAATATAACCTAACCTAGCCCAACCTATCATCTCGGCGGTAATATTTGACAACATTCCTGGCGAGTTGGCCTCTACGTCTCCGCGGGACCTTCATATACATCAATAACGTAATATAACCTAACCTAAGCCAACCTATCATCTCGGCGGTAATATTTGAAAACATTCCTGTCGAGTTGGCCTCCACGTTTCCGTGGGACCTTTATATATATCAATAACGTAATATAACCTAACCTAACCCAACCTATCATCTCGGCGGTAATATTTGACAACATTCCTGGCGAGTTGGCCTCTACGTGTCCGTGGGACCTTCATATACATAAATAACATAATATTACCTGACCTAACCCAACCTAAGATCTCGGCACTAATATTTGACAACATTCCTGCCTTATTGGCCTCATGGTTTCCGTGGGACTTTTATATACATCAATAGCGTAATATAACCTATCCTAACCCAACCTAACCACTCGGCGCTATTATGTGACAGCATTCCTGGCGAGTTGGCGTCTACATCTCCGTGGGAATTTTAAATATATGAATAATGTAATATAACCTAACCTAACCCAACGTAACATCTCGGCGGTAATATTTGACAACATTCCTGGCGAGTTGGGCTCTACGTCTCCGTGAGACCTTCATATCCATCAATACAGTAATATAACCTAATATAACCCAACCTAACCAGTCGGCGCTATTATGTGACAACATTCCTGGCGAGTTGGCATCTACGTGTCCGTGGGACCTTCACATATATCAATAACGTAATGTAACCTAAACTAACCCAACCTAACCTTTCGGCGCTATTATTTGACAACATTCCTGGCGGGTTGGCCTCTACGTCTCCGCGGGGCCTTTATATACATCAATAACGTAATATAACCTAACCTAACCCAACCCAACCTCTCGGCACTCATATTTGACAACATTCCTGGCGAGTTGGCATCTACGCCTCCGTGGGGCCTTAATATACATCAATAACGTAATATAACTTAACCTAACCCAACCTAACACATCGGCGGTAATATTTGACAACATTCCTGGCGAGTTGGCCTCTACGTCACCGTGGGACCTTCATATACATCAATAACGTGATATTACCTAACCTAACCCAACCTAACATCTCGGCACTAATATTTGACAACATTCCTGGCGAGTTGGCCTCTACCTCTCCGTGGGACCTTCATATACATCAATAACGTAATTTAACCTAACCTAAACCAACGTAACATCTCGGCGGTAATATTTGACAACATTCCTGGCTTGTTGGCCTCTATGTTTCCGTGGGACCTTTATATACATCAATAACGTAATATAACCTAACCTAGCCCAACCTATCATCTCGGCGGTAATATTTGACAACATTCCTGTCGAGTTGGCCTCTACGTCTCCGTGGGACTTTTATATACATCAATAGCGTAGTATAACCTAACCTAACCTAACCTAACATCTCGGTACTAATATTTGACAACATTCCTCGCGAGTTGGCCTCTATGCCTCCGTGAGACCTTCTTATCCATCAACAACGTAATATAACCTAATATAACCCGACCTAACATCTCGGTACTAATATTTGACAACATTCCTGGCGAGTTGACCTCTACGTCTCCGTGGGAATTTTATATACATCAATAACGTAATATAACCCAACCTAACCCAACCTAACGTCTCGGCACTAATATTAGACCACATTCCTGGCGAGTTGGCCTCTACATCTCCGTGGGACCTTCATATACATCAATAACGTATTGTAACCTAACCTAACCCAACATATCATCTCGGTGGTAATATTTGACAACATTCCTGACGAGTTGGCCTCTACGTCTCCGTGGGACTTTTATATACATCAATAACGTAATATAATCTAACCTAACCCAACCTATCATCTCGGCACTAATATTTGACAACATTCCTGGCGAGTTGGCCTCTACCTCTCCGTGGGACATTCATATACATCAATAACGTAATTTAACCTAACCTAAACCAACGTAACATCTCGGCGGTAATATTTGACAACATTCCTGGCTTGTTGGCCTCTATGATTCCGTGGGACCTTTATATACATCAATAACGTAGTATAACCTAACCTAGCCCAACGTATCATCTCGGCGGTAATATTTGACAACATTCCTGGCGAGTTGGCCTCTACGTCTCCGCGGGACCTTCATATACATCAATAACGTAATATAACCTAACCTAACCCAACCCAACCTTTCGGCGCTATTATTTGACAACATTCCTGTCGAGTTGGCCTCTACGTCTCCGTGGGACTTTTATATACATCAATAGTGTAATATAACCTAACCTAACCTAACCTAACATCTCGGTACTAATATTTGACAACATTCCTCGCGAGTTGGCCTCTATGCCTCCGTGAGACCTTCTTATCCATCAACAACGCAATATAACGAAATATAACCCGACCTAACATCTCGGTACTAATATTTGACAACATTCCTGGCGAGTTGACCTCTACGTCTCCGTGGGAATTTTATATACATCAATAACGTAATATAACCCAACCTAACCCAACCTAACGTCTCGGCACTAATATTAGACCACATTCCTGGCGAGTTGGCCTCTACATCTCCGTGGGACCTTCATATACATCAATAACGTATTGTAACCTAACCTAACCCAACATATCATCTCGGCGGTAATATTTGACAACATTCCTGACGAGTTGGCCTCTACGTCTCCGTGGGACTTTTATATACATCAATAACGTAATATAATCTAACCTAACCCAACCTATCATCTCGGCACTAATATTTGACAACATTCCTGGCGAGTTGGCCTCTACCTCTCCGTGGGACATTCATATACATCAATAATGTAATTTAACCTAACCTAAACCAACGTAACATCTCGGCGGTAATATTTGACAACATTCCTGGCTTGTTGGCCTCTATGATTCCGTGGGACCTTTATATACATCAATAACGTAATATAACCTAACCTAACCCAACCTAACACATCGGCGGTAATATTTGACAACATTCCTGGCGAGTTGGCCTCTACGTCACCGTGGGACCTTCATATACATCAATAACGTGATATTACCTAACCTAACCCAACCTAACATCTCGGCACTAATATTTGACAACATTCCTGGCGAGTTGGCCTCTACCTCACCGTGGGACCTTCATATACATCAATAACGTAATTTAACCTAACCTAAACCAACGTAACATCTCGGCGGTAATATTTGACAACATTCCTGGCTTGTTGGCCTCTATGTTTCCGTGGGACCTTTATATACATCAATAACGTAATATAACCTAACCTAGCCCAACCTATCATCTCGGCGGTAATATTTGACAACATTCCTGGCGAGTTGGCCTCTACGTCTCCGCGGGACCTTCATATACATCAATAACGTAATATAACCTAACCTAACCCAACCTAACCTTTCGGCGCTATTATTTGACAACATTCCTGTCGAGTTGGCCTCTACGTCTCCGTGGGACTTTTATATACATCAATAGCGTAATATAACCTAACCTAACCTAACCTAACATCTCGGTACTAATATTTGACAACATTCCTCGCGAGTTGGCCTCTACGCCTCCGTGAGACCTTCTTATCCATCAACAACGCAATATAACCTAATATAACCCGACCTAACGTCTCGGCACTAATATTTGACCACATTCCTGGCGAGTTGGCCTCTACATCTCCGTGGGACCTTCATATACATCAATAACGTATTGTAACCTAACCTAACCCAACCTATCATCTCGGCGGAAATATTTGACAACTTTCCTGGCTTGTTGGCCTCTATGTTTCCGTGGGACCTTTATATACATCAATAACCTAATATAACCTAACCTAGCCCAACGTATCATCTCGGTGGTAATATTTGACAACATTCCTGGCGAGTTGGCCTCTACGTCTCCGTGGGGCCTTAATATACATCAATAACGTAATATAACCTAACCTAACCCAACCTAACACATCGGCGGTAATATTTGACAACATTCCTGGCGAGTTGGCCTCTACGTCACCGTGGGACCTTCATATACATCAATAACGTGATATTACCTAACCTAACCCAACCTAACATCTCGGCACTAATATTTGACAACATTCCTGGCGAGTTGGCCTCTACCTCTCCGTGGGTTCTTCATATACATCAATAACGTAATTTAACCTAACCTAAACCAACGTAACATCTCGGCGGTAATATTTGACAACATTCCTGGCTTGTTGGCCTCTATGTTTCCGTGGGACCTTTATATACATCAATAACGTAATATAACCTAACCTAGCCCAACCTATCATCTCGGCGGTAATATTTGACAACATTCCTGGCGAGTTGGCCTCTACGTCTCCGCGGGACCTTCATATACATCAATAACGTAATATAACCTAACCTAACCCAACCTAACCTTTCGGCGCTATTATTTGACAACATTCCTGTCGAGTTGGCCTCTACGTCTCCGTGGGACTTTTATATACATCAATAGCGTAATATAACCTAACCTAACCTAACCTAACATCTCGGTACTAATATTTGACAACATTCCTCGCGAGTTGGCCTCTACGCCTGCGTGAGACCTTCTTATCCATCAACAACGCAATATAACCTAATATAACTCGACCTAACATCTTGGTACTAATATATGACAACATTCCTGGCGAGTTGGCCTCTACGTCTCCGTGGGAATTTTATATACATCAATAACGTAATATAACCTAACCTAACCCAACCTAACGTCTCGGCACTAATATTTGACCACATCCCTGGCGAGTTGGCCTCTACATCTCCGTGGGACCTTCATATACATCAATAACGTATTGTAACCTAACCTAACCCAACCTATCATCTCGGCGGTAATATTTGACAACATTCCTGACGAGTTGGCCTCTACGTCTCCGTGGGACTTTTATATACATCAATAACGTAATATAATCTAACCTAACCCAACCTATCATCTCGGCGGTAATATTTGACAACATACATGGCCAGTTGGCCCCTACGTCTCCGTGGGACCTTCATATACATCAATAACGTATTGTAACCTAACCTAACCCAACCTATCATCTCGGCGGTAATATTTGACAACATTCCTGACGAGTTGGCCTCTACGTCTCCGTGGGACTTTTATATACATCAATAACGTAATATAATCTAACCTAACCCAACCTATCATCTCGGCGGTAATATTTGACAACATACATGGCCAGTTGGCCCCTACGTCTCCGTGGGGCCTTAATATACATCAATAACGTAGTATAACCTAACCTAGCCCAACCTATCATCTCGGGCGGTAATATTTAACAGCATTCCTGGCGAGTTGGCCTCTACGTCTCCGTGGGAATTTTATATACATCAATAACGTAATATAACCTAACCTAACCCAACCTAACATCTCGGCACTAATATTTGACAACATTCCTGGCGAGTTGGCCTCTACGTCTCCGTGGGGCCTTAATATACATCAATAACGTAATATAACCTAACCTAGCCCAACCTATCATCTCGGGCGGTAATATTTGACAATATTCCTGGCGAGTTGACCTCTACGTCTCCGTGGGAATTTTATATACATCAATAACGTAATATAACCTAACCTAACCCAACCTATCATCTCGGCGGTAATATTTAACAACATTCCTGGCGAGTTGGCCTCTACGTCTCCGTGGGACCTTCATATACATTAATAGCGTAATATAACCTAACCTAACCCAACCTAACATTTCGGCGCTATTATTTGACAACATTCCTGTCGAGTTGGCCTCTACGTCTCCGTGGGACCTTCACATATATCAATAACGTAATATAACCTAAACTAACCCAACCTAACATTTCGGCGCTATTATTTGACAACATTCCTGGCGGGTTGGCCTCTACGTCTCCGCGGGGCCTTTATATACATCAATAACGTAATATAACCTAACCTAACCCAACCCAACCTCTCGGCACTCATATTTGACAACATTCCTGGCCAGTTGGCCCCTACGTTTCCGTGGGGCCTTAATATACATCAATAACGTAGTATAACCTAACCTAGCCCAACCTATCATCTCGGGCGGTAATATTTGACAGCATTCCTGGCGAGTTGGCCTCTACGTCTCCGTGGGAATTTTATATACATCAATAACGTAATATAACCTAACCTAACCCAACCTAACATCTCGGCACTAATATTTGACAACATTCCTGGCGAGTTGGCCTCTACGTCTCCGTGGGGCCTTAATATACATCAATAACGTAATATAACCTAACCTAGCCCAACCTATCATCTCGGGCGGTAATATTTGACAATATTCCTGGCGAGTTGGCTTCTACGTCTCCGTGGGAATTTTATATACATCAATAACGTAATATAACCTAACCTAACCCAACCTAACATCTCGGCACTAATATTTCACAACATTCCTGGCGAGTTGGCCTCTACGTCACCGTGGGACCTTCATATACATCAATAACGTGATATTACCTAACCTAACCCAACCTAACGTCTCGGCACTAATATTTGACAACATTCCTGGCGAGTTGGCCTCTACCTCTCCGTGGGACCTTCATATACATCAATAACGTAATTTAACCTAACCTAAACCAACGTAACATCTCGGCGGTAATATTTGACAACATTCCTGGCTTGTTGGCCTCTATGTTTCCGTGGGACCTTTATATACATCAATAACGTAATATAACCTAACCTAGCCCAACCTATCATCTCGGCGGTAATATTTGACAACATTCCTGTCGAGTTGGCCTCTACGTCTCCGTGGGACTTTTATATACATCAATAGCGTAGTATAACCTAACCTAACCTAACCTAACATCTCGGTACTAATATTTGACAACATTCCTCGCGAGTTGGCCTCTATGCCTCCGTGAGACCTTCTTATCCATGAACAACGCAATATAACCTAATATAACCCGACCTAACATCTCGGTACTAATATTTGACAACATTCCTGGCGAGTTGACCTCTACGTCTCCGTGGGAATTTTATATACATCAATAACGTAATATAACCCAACCTAACCCAACCTAACGTCTCGGCACTAATATTAGACCACATTCCTGGCGAGTTGGCCTCTACATCTCCGTGGGACCTTCATATACATCAATAACGTATTGTAACCTAACCTAACCCAACATATCATCTCGGTGGTAATATTTGACAACATTCCTGACGAGTTGGCCTCTACGTCTCCGTGGGACTTTTATATACATCAATAACGTAATATAATCTAACCTAACCCAACCTATCATCTCGGCACTAATATTTGACAACATTCCTGGCGAGTTGGCCTCTACCTCTCCGTGGGACATTCATATACATCAATAACGTAATTTAACCTAACCTAAACCAACGTAACATCTCGGCGGTAATATTTGACAACATTCCTGGCTTGTTGGCCTCTATGATTCCGTGGGACCTTTATATACATCAATAACGTAGTATAACCTAACCTAGCCCAACGTATCATCTCGGCGGTAATATTTGACAACATTCCTGGCGAGTTGGCCTCTACGTCTCCGCGGGACCTTCATATACATCAATAACGTAATATAACCTAACCTAACCCAACCCAACCTTTCGGCGCTATTATTTGACAACATTCCTGTCGAGTTGGCCTCTACGTCTCCGTGGGACTTTTATATACATCAATAGTGTAATATAACCTAACCTAACCTAACCTAACATCTCGGTACTAATATTTGACAACATTCCTCGCGAGTTGGCCTCTATGCCTCCGTGAGACCTTCTTATCCATCAACAACGCAATATAACGAAATATAACCCGACCTAACATCTCGGTACTAATATTTGACAACATTCCTGGCGAGTTGACCTCTACGTCTCCGTGGGAATTTTATATACATCAATAACGTAATATAACCCAACCTAACCCAACCTAACGTCTCGGCACTAATATTAGACCACATTCCTGGCGAGTTGGCCTCTACATCTCCGTGGGACCTTCATATACATCAATAACGTATTGTAACCTAACCTAACCCAACATATCATCTCGGCGGTAATATTTGACAACATTCCTGACGAGTTGGCCTCTACGTCTCCGTGGGACTTTTATATACATCAATAACGTAATATAATCTAACCTAACCCAACCTATCATCTCGGCACTAATATTTGACAACATTCCTGGCGAGTTGGCCTCTACCTCTCCGTGGGACAATCATATACATCAATAACGTAATTTAACCTAACCTAAACCAACGTAACATCTCGGCGGTAATATTTGACAACATTCCTGGCTTGTTGGCCTCTATGATTCCGTGGGACCTTTATATACATCAATAACGTAGTATAACCTAACCTAGCCCAACGTATCATCTCGGTGGTAGTATTTGCCAACATTCCTGGCGAGTTGGCCTCTACGTCTCCGTGGGAATTTTATATACATCAATAACGTAATATAACATTACCTAACCCAATCTCACATCACGGCGGTAATATTTGACGACATTCCTGGCTTATTGGCCTCATGGTTTCCGTGGGACTTTTATATACATCAATAGCGTAATATAACCTAACCTAACCTAACCTAACATCTCGGTACTAATATTTGACAACATTCCTCGCGAGTTGGCCTCTACGCCTCCGTGAGACCTTCTTATCCATCAACAACGCAATATAACCTAATATAACCCGACCCAACATCTCGGTACTAATATTTGACAACATTCCTGGCGAGTTGGCCCCTACGTCGCCGTGGGGCCTTCATATACATCAATAACGTAATGTAACCTAACCTAACCCAACCTAACATTTCGGCGGTAATATTTGACAACATTCCTGGCGAGTTGGCCTCTACGTCTCCGTGGGGCCTTAATATACATCAATAACGTAATATAACCTAACCTAACCCAACCTAACACATCGGCGGTAATATTTGACAACATTCCTGGCGAGTTGGCCTCTACGTCACCGTGGGACCTTCATATACATCAATAACGTGATATTACCTAACCTAACCCAACCTAACATCTCGGCACTAATATTTGACAACATTCCTGGCGAGTTGGCCTCTACCTCACCGTGGGACCTTCATATACATCAATAACGTAATTTAACCTAACCTAAACCAACGTAACATCTCGGCGGTAATATTTGACAACATTCCTGGCTTGTTGGCCTCTATGTTTCCGTGGGACCTTTATATACATCAATAACGTAATATAACCTAACCTAGCCCAACCTATCATCTCGGCGGTAATATTTGACAACATTCCTGGCGAGTTGGCCTCTACGTCTCCGCGGGACCTTCATATACATCAATAACGTAATATAACCTAACCTAACCCAACCTAACCTTTCGGCGCTATTATTTGACAACATTCCTGTCGAGTTGGCCTCTACGTCTCCGTGGGACTTTTATATACATCAATAGCGTAATATAACCTAACCTAACCTAACCTAACATCTCGGTACTAATATTTGACAACATTCCTCGCGAGTTGGCCTCTACGCCTCCGTGAGACCTTCTTATCCATCAACAACGCAATATAACCTAATATAACCCGACCTAACGTCTCGGCACTAATATTTGACCACATTCCTGGCGAGTTGGCCTCTACATCTCCGTGGGACCTTCATATACATCAATAACGTATTGTAACCTAACCTAACCCAACCTATCATCTCGGCGGTAATATTTGACAACTTTCCTGGCTTGTTGGCCTCTATGTTTCCGTGGGACCTTTATATACATCAATAACCTAATATAACCTAACCTAGCCCAACGTATCATCTCGGTGGTAATATTTGACAACATTCCTGGCGAGTTGGCCTCTACGTCTCCGTGGGGCCTTAATATACATCAATAACGTAATATAACCTAACCTAACCCAACCTAACACATCGGCGGTAATATTTGACAACATTCCTGGCGAGTTGGCCTCTACGTCACCGTGGGACCTTCATATACATCAATAACGTGATATTACCTAACCTAACCCAACCTAACATCTCGGCACTAATATTTGACAACATTCCTGGCGAGTTGGCCTCTACCTCTCCGTGGGTTCTTCATATACATCAATAACGTAATTTAACCTAACCTAAACCAACGTAACATCTCGGCGGTAATATTTGACAACATTCCTGGCTTGTTGGCCTCTATGTTTCCGTGGGACCTTTATATACATCAATAACGTAATATAACCTAACCTAGCCCAACCTATCATCTCGGCGGTAATATTTGACAACATTCCTGGCGAGTTGGCCTCTACGTCTCCGCGGGACCTTCATATACATCAATAACGTAATATAACCTAACCTAACCCAACCTAACCTTTCGGCGCTATTATTTGACAACATTCCTGTCGAGTTGGCCTCTACGTCTCCGTGGGACTTTTATATACATCAATAGCGTAATATAACCTAACCTAACCTAACCTAACATCTCGGTACTAATATTTGACAACATTCCTCGCGAGTTGGCCTCTACGCCTGCGTGAGACCTTCTTATCCATCAACAACGCAATATAACCTAATATAACTCGACCTAACATCTTGGTACTAATATATGACAACATTCCTGGCGAGTTGGCCTCTACGTCTCCGTGGGAATTTTATATACATCAATAACGTAATATAACCTAACCTAACCCAACCTAACGTCTCGGCACTAATATTTGACCACATCCCTGGCGAGTTGGCCTCTACATCTCCGTGGGACCTTCATATACATCAATAACGTATTGTAACCTAACCTAACCCAACCTATCATCTCGGCGGTAATATTTGACAACATTCCTGACGAGTTGGCCTCTACGTCTCCGTGGGACTTTTATATACATCAATAACGTAATATAATCTAACCTAACCCAACCTATCATCTCGGCGGTAATATTTGACAACATACATGGCCAGTTGGCCCCTACGTCTCCGTGGGGCCTTAATGTACATCAATAACGTAGTATAACCTAACCTAGCCCAACCTATCATCTCGGGCGGTAATATTTAACAGCATTCCTGGCGAGTTGGCCTCTACGTCTCCGTGGGAATTTTATATACATCAATAACGTAATATAACCTAACCTAACCCAACCTAACATCTCGGCACTAATATTTGACAACATTCCTGGCGAGTTGGCCTCTACGTCTCCGTGGGGCCTTAATATACATCAATAACGTAATATAACCTAACCTAGCCCAACCTATCATCTCGGGCGGTAATATTTGACAATATTCCTGGCGAGTTGACCTCTACGTCTCCGTGGGAATTTTATATACATCAATAACGTAATATAACCTAACCTAACCCAACCTATCATCTCGGCGGTAATATTTAACAACATTCCTGGCGAGTTGGCCTCTACGTCTCCGTGGGACCTTCATATACATTAATAGCGTAATATAACCTAACCTAACCCAACCTAACCTTTCGGCGCTATTATTTGACAACATTCCTGTCGAGTTGGCCTCTACGTCTCCGTGGGACCTTCACATATATCAATAACGTAATATAACCTAAACTAACCCAACCTAACATTTCGGCGCTATTATTTGACAACATTCCTGGCGGGTTGGCCTCTACGTCTCCGCGGGGCCTTTATATACATCAATAACGTAATATAACCTAACCTAACCCAACCCAACCTCTCGGCACTCATATTTGACAACATTCCTGGCCAGTTGGCCCCTACGTTTCCGTGGGGCCTTAATATACATCAATAACGTAGTATAACCTAACCTAGCCCAACCTATCATCTCGGGCGGTAATATTTGACAGCATTCCTGGCGAGTTGGCCTCTACGTCTCCGTGGGAATTTTATATACATCAATAACGTAATATAACCTAACCTAACCCAACCTAACATCTCGGCACTAATATTTGACAACATTCCTGGCGAGTTGGCCTCTACGTCTCCGTGGGGCCTTAATATACATCAATAACGTAATATAACCTAACCTAGCCCAACCTATCATCTCGGGCGGTAATATTTGACAATATTCCTGGCGAGTTGGCTTCTACGTCTCCGTGGGAATTTTATATACATCAATAACGTAATATAACCTAACCTAACCCAACCTAACATCTCGGCACTAATATTTCACAACATTCCTGGCGAGTTGGCCTCTACCTCTCCGTGGGACCTTCATATGAATCAATAACGTAATTTAACATAACCTAAACCAACGTAACATCTCGGCGGTAATATTTAACAACATTCCTGGCTTGTTGGCCTCTATGTTTCCGTGGGACCTTTATATACATCAATAACGTAATATAACCTAACCTAGCCCAACCTATCATCTCGGCGGTAATATTTAACAACATTCCTGGCGAGTTGGCCTCTACGTCTCCGTGGGAATTTTATATATATCAATAGCGTAATATAACCTAACCTAACCCAACCTAACATCTCGGCACTAATATTTGACAACATTCCTGGCGAGTTGGCCTCTACGTCTCCGTGGGGCCTTAATATACATCAATAACGTAATATAACCTAACCTAGCCCAACCTATCATCTCGGGCGGTAATATTTGACAACATTCCTGGCGAGTTGGCCTCTACGTCTCCGTGGGAATTTTATATACATCAATAACGTAATATAACCTAACCTAACCCAACCTAACATCTCGGCGGTAATATTTGACAACATTCCTGGCTTGTTGGCCTCTATGTTTCCGTGGGGCCTTTATATACATCAATAACGTAATATAACCTTATATAACCCAACCTAACCTCTCGGCGCTATTATTTGACAACATTCCTGGCGAGTTGGCCTCTACGTCTCCGTGGGACCTTTATATACATCAATAACGTAATTTAACCTAACCTAACTCAACCTAACATCTCGGCGGTAATATTTGACGACATTCCTGGCGAGTTGGCCTCTACCTCTCCGTGGGACCTTCATATACATCAATAACGTAATATAACCTAACCTAACCCAACCTATCATCTCGGCGGTAATATTTGAAAACATTCCTGTCGAGTTGGCCTCTACTTTTCCGTGGGACCTTTATATATATCAGTAACGTAATATAACCTAACCTAACCCAACCTAACATCTCGGCGGTAATATTTGACAACATTCCTGGCGAGTTGGCCTCTACGTCACCGTAGGACCTTCATATACATCAATAACGTAATATAACCTAACCTAACCCAACCTAATATCTCGGTACTAATATTTGACAACATTCCTGGCGAGTTGGCCTCTACGTCTCCGTGGGAATTTTATATACATCAATAACGTAATATAACCTAACCTAACCCAACCTAACATCTCGGCTGTAATATTTGACAACATTCCTGGCGAGTTGGCCTCTACCTCTCCGTGGGAATTTTATATACATCAATAACGTAATATAACCTAACCTAACCCAACCTAGCATCTCGGCGGTAATATTTGACAACATTCCTGGCTTGTTGGCCTCTATGTTTCCGTGGGACCTTTATATACATCAATAACGTAATATAACCTAACCTAGCCCAACCTATCATATCGGCGGTAAAATTTGACGACATACCTGGCGATTTGGCCTCTACGTCTCCGTGGGGCCTTCATATACATCAATTACGTAATATAACATAACCTAACCCAACCTAACACATCCGCGGTAATATTTGACAACACTCCTGTCGAGTTGGCCTCTACCTCTCCGTGGGACCTTCATATACATCAATAACGTAATTTAACCTAACCTAAACCAAGGTATCATCTCGGCGGTAATATTTGACAACATTCCTGGCTTGTTGGCCTCTATGTTTCCGTGGGGCCTTTATATACATCAATAACGTAATATAACCTTATATAACCCAACCTAACCTCTCGGCGCTATTATTTGACAACATTCCTGGCGAGTTGGCCTCTACGTCTCCGTGGGAATTTTATATATATCAATAACGTAATATAACCTAACCTAACCCAACCTAACGTCTCGGCACTAATATTAGACCACATTCCTGGCGAGTTGGCCTCTATGTTTCCGTGGGACCTTTATATACATCAATAACGTAATATAACCTAACCTAGCCCAACCTATCATCTCGGCGGTAATATTTGACAACATTCCTGGCGAGTTGGCCTCTACGTCTCCGCGGGACCTTCATATACATCAATAACGTAATATAACCTAACCTAACCCAACCTAACCTTTCGGCGCTATTATTTGACAACATTCCTGTCGAGTTGGCCTCTACGTCTCCGTGGGACTTTTATATACATCAATAGCGTAATATAACCTAACCTAACCTAACCTAACATCTCGGTACTAATATTTGACAACATTCCTCGCGAGTTGGCCTCTACGCCTAAGTGAGACCTTCTTATCCATCAACAACGCAATATAACCTAATATAACCCGACCTAACGTCTCGGCACTAATATTTGACCACATTCCTGGCGAGTTGGCCTCTACATCTCCGTGGGACCTTCATATACATCAATAACGTATTGTAACCTAACCTAACCCAACCTATCATCTCGGCGGTAATATTTGACAACTTTCCTGGCTTGTTGGCCTCTATGTTTCCGTGGGACCTTTATATACATCAATAACCTAATATAACCTAACCTAGCCCAACGTATCATCTCGGTGGTAATATTTGACAACATTCCTGGCGAGTTGGCCTCTACGTCTCCGTGGGGCCTTAATATACATCAATAACGTAATATAACCTAACCTAACCCAACCTAACACATCGGCGGTAATATTTGACAACATTCCTGGCGAGTTGGCCTCTACGTCACCGTGGGACCTTCATATACATCAATAACGTGATATTACCTAACCTAACCCAACCTAACATCTCGGCACTAATATTTGACAACATTCCTGGCGAGTTGGCCTCTACCTCTCCGTGGGTTCTTCATATACATCAATAACGTAATTTAACCTAACCTAAACCAACGTAACATCTCGGCGGTAATATTTGACAACATTCCTGGCTTGTTGGCCTCTATGTTTCCGTGGGACCTTTATATACATCAATAACGTAATATAACCTAACCTAGCCCAACCTATCATCTCGGCGGTAATATTTGACAACATTCCTGGCGAGTTGGCCTCTACGTCTCCGCGGGACCTTCATATACATCAATAACGTAATATAACCTAACCTAACCCAACCTAACCTTTCGGCGCTATTATTTGACAACATTCCTGTCGAGTTGGCCTCTACGTCTCCGTGGGACTTTTATATACATCAATAGCGTAATATAACCTAACCTAACCTAACCTAACATCTCGGTACTAATATTTGACAACATTCCTCGCGAGTTGGCCTCTACGCCTGCGTGAGACCTTCTTATCCATCAACAACGCAATATAACCTAATATAACTCGACCTAACATCTTGGTACTAATATATGACAACATTCCTGGCGAGTTGGCCTCTACGTCTCCGTGGGAATTTTATATACATCAATAACGTAATATAACCTAACCTAACCCAACCTAACGTCTCGGCACTAATATTTGACCACATCCCTGGCGAGTTGGCCTCTACATCTCCGTGGGACCTTCATATACATCAATAACGTATTGTAACCTAACCTAACCCAACCTATCATCTCGGCGGTAATATTTGACAACATTCCTGACGAGTTGGCCTCTACGTCTCCGTGGGACTTTTATATACATCAATAACGTAATATAATCTAACCTAACCCAACCTATCATCTCGGCGGTAATATTTGACAACATACATGGCCAGTTGGCCCCTACGTCTCCGTGGGGCCTTAATGTACATCAATAACGTAGTATAACCTAACCTAGCCCAACCTATCATCTCGGGCGGTAATATTTAACAGCATTCCTGGCGAGTTGGCCTCTACGTCTCCGTGGGAATTTTATATACATCAATAACGTAATATAACCTAACCTAACCCAACCTAACATCTCGGCACTAATATTTGACAACATTCCTGGCGAGTTGGCCTCTACGTCTCCGTGGGGCCTTAATATACATCAATAACGTAATATAACCTAACCTAGCCCAACCTATCATCTCGGGCGGTAATATTTGACAATATTCCTGGCGAGTTGACCTCTACGTCTCCGTGGGAATTTTATATACATCAATAACGTAATATAACCTAACCTAACCCAACCTATCATCTCGGCGGTAATATTTAACAACATTCCTGGCGAGTTGGCCTCTACGTCTCCGTGGGACCTTCATATACATTAATAGCGTAATATAACCTAACCTAACCCAACCTAACCTTTCGGCGCTATTATTTGACAACATTCCTGTCGAGTTGGCCTCTACGTCTCCGTGGGACCTTCACATATATCAATAACGTAATATAACCTAAACTAACCCAACCTAACATTTCGGCGCTATTATTTGACAACATTCCTGGCGGGTTGGCCTCTACGTCTCCGCGGGGCCTTTATATACATCAATAACGTAATATAACCTAACCTAACCCAACCCAACCTCTCGGCACTCATATTTGACAACATTCCTGGCCAGTTGGCCCCTACGTTTCCGTGGGGCCTTAATATACATCAATAACGTAGTATAACCTAACCTAGCCTAACCTATCATCTCGGGCGGTAATATTTGACAGCATTCCTGGCGAGTTGGCCTCTACGTCTCCGTGGGAATTTTATATACATCAATAACGTAATATAACCTAACCTAACCCAACCTAACATCTCGGCACTAATATTTGACAACATTCCTGGCGAGTTGGCCTCTACGTCTCCGTGGGGCCTTAATATACATCAATAACGTAATATAACCTAACCTAGCCCAACCTATCATCTCGGGCGGTAATATTTGACAATATTCCTGGCGAGTTGGCTTCTACGTCTCCGTGGGAATTTTATATACATCAATAACGTAATATAACCTAACCTAACCCAACCTAACATCTCGGCACTAATATTTCACAACATTCCTGGCGAGTTGGCCTCTACCTCTCCGTGGGACCTTCATATGAATCAATAACGTAATTTAACATAACCTAAACCAACGTAACATCTCGGCGGTAATATTTAACAACATTCCTGGCTTGTTGGCCTCTATGTTTCCGTGGGACCTTTATATACATCAATAACGTAATATAACCTAACCTAGCCCAACCTATCATCTCGGCGGTAATATTTGACGACATTCCTGGCGAGTTGGCCTCTACCTCTCCGTGGGACCTTCATATACATCAATAACGTAATATAACCTAACCTAACCCAACCTATCATCTCGGCGGTAATATTTGAAAACATTCCTGTCGAGTTGGCCTCTACTTTTCCGTGGGACCTTTATATATATCAGTAACGTAATATAACCTAACCTAACCCAACCTAACATCTCGGCGGTAATATTTGACAACATTCCTGGCGAGTTGGCCTCTACGTCACCGTAGGACCTTCATATACATCAATAACGTAATATAACCTAACCTAACCCAACCTAATATCTCGGTACTAATATTTGACAACATTCCTGGCGAGTTGGCCTCTACGTCTCCGTGGGAATTTTATATACATCAATAACGTAATATAACCTAACCTAACCCAACCTAACATCTCGGCTGTAATATTTGACAACATTCCTGGCGAGTTGGCCTCTACCTCTCCGTGGGAATTTTATATACATCAATAACGTAATATAACCTAACCTAACCCAACCTAGCATCTCGGCGGTAATATTTGACAACATTCCTGGCTTGTTGGCCTCTATGTTTCCGTGGGACCTTTATATACATCAATAACGTAATATAACCTAACCTAGCCCAACCTATCATATCGGCGGTAAAATTTGACGACATACCTGGCGATTTGGCCTCTACGTCTCCGTGGGGCCTTCATATACATCAATTACGTAACATAACATAACCTAACCCAACCTAACACATCCGCGGTAATATTTGACAACACTCCTGTCGAGTTGGCCTCTACCTCTCCGTGGGACCTTCATATACATCAATAACGTAATTTAACCTAACCTAAACCAAGGTATCATCTCGGCGGTAATATTTGACAACATTCCTGGCTTGTTGGCCTCTATGTTTCCGTGGGGCCTTTATATACATCAATAACGTAATATAACCTTATATAACCCAACCTAACCTCTCGGCGCTATTATTTGACAACATTCCTGGCGAGTTGGCCTCTACGTCTCCGTGGGAATTTTATATATATCAATAACGTAATATAACCTAACCTAACCCAACCTAACATCTCGGCACTAATATTTGACAACATTCCTGGCGAGTTGGCCTCTACGTCTCCGTGGGGCCTTAATATACATCAATAACGTAATATAACCTAACCTAGCCCAACCTATCATCTCGGGCGGTAATATTTGACAATATTCCTGGCGAGTTGGCTTCTACGTCTCCGTGGGAATTTTATATACATCAATAACGTAATATAACCTAACCTAACCCAACCTAACATCTCGGCACTAATATTTCACAACATTCCTGGCGAGTTGGCCTCTACCTCTCCGTGGGACCTTCATATGAATCAATAACGTAATATAACCTAACCTAACCCAACCTAATATCTCAGTACTAATATTTGACAACATTCCTGGCGAGTTGGCCTCTACGTCTCCGTGGGAATTTTATATACATCAATAACGTAATATAACCTAACCTAACACAACCTAACATCTCGGCGGTAATATTTGACGACATTCCTGGCGAGTTGGCCTCTACCTCTCCGTGGGACCTTCATATACATCAATAACGTAATATAACCTAACCTAACCCAACCTATCATCTCGGCGGTAATATTTGAAAACATTCCTGTCGAGTTGGCCTCTACTTCTCCGTGGGACCTTTATATATATCAGTAACGTAATATAACCTAACCTAACCCAACCTAATATCTCGGCGGTAATATTTGACAACATTCCTGGCGAGTTGGCATCTACGTGTCCGTGGGACCTTCACATATATCAATAACGTAATATAACCTAAACTAACCCAACCTAACCTTTCGGCGGTAATATTTGACAACATTCCTGGCCAGTTGGCCCCTACGTTTCCGTGGGGCCTTAATATACATCAATAACGTAGTATAACCTAACCTAGCCCAACCTATCATCTCGGGCGGTAATATTTGACAGCATTCCTGGCGAGTTGGCCTCTACGTCTCCGTGGGAATTTTATATACATCAATAACGTAATATAACCTAACCTAACCCAACCTAACATCTCGGCACTAATATTTGACAACATTCCTGGCGTGTTGGCCTCTACGTCTCCGTGGGGCCTTAATATACATCAATAACGTAATATAACCTAACCTAGCCCAACCTATCATCTCGGGCGGTAATATTTGACAATATTCCTGGCGAGTTGGCCTCTACCTCTCCGTGGGACCTTCATATGAACCAATAACGTAATTTAACATAACCTAAACCAACGCAACATCTCGGCGGTAATATTTGACAACATTCCTGGCTTGTTGGCCTCTATGTTTCCGTGGGACCTCTATATACATCAATAACGTAATATAACCTAACCTAGCCCAACCTATCATCTCGGCGGTAATATTTGACAACATTCCTGGCGAGTTGGCCTCTACGTCTCCGCGGGACCTTCATATACATCAATAACGTAATATAACCTAACCTAACCCAACCTAACCTTTCGGCGCTATTATTTGACAACATTCCTGTCGAGTTGGCCTCTACGTCTCCGTGGGACTTTTATATACATCAATAGCGTAATATAAACTAACCTAACCCAATCTAATATCTCGGTACTAATATTTGACAACATTCCTGGCGAGTTGGCCTCTACGTCTCCGTGGGAATTTTATATACATCAATAACGTAATATAATCTAACTTAACCCAACCTATCATCTCGGCACTAATATTTGACAACATTCCTGGCGAGTTGGCCTCTATCTCTCCGTGGGACCTTCATATACATCAATAACGTAATTTAACCTAACCTAAACCAACGTAACATCTCGGCGGTAATATTTGACAACATTCCTGGCTTGTTGGCCTCTATGTTTCCGTGGGACCTTTATATACATCAATAACGTAATATAACCTAACCTAGCCCAACGTATCATCTCGGTGGTAATATTTGACAACATTCCTGGCGAGTTGGCCTCTACGTCTCCGTGGGAATTTTATATACATCAATAACGTAATATAACATTACCTAACCCAATCTCACATCACGGCGGTAATATTTGACGACATTCCTGGCGAGTTGGCCTCTACATCTACGTGGGACCTTCATATACATCAATAACGTATTGTAACCTAACCTAACCCAACCTGTCATCTCGGCGGTAATATTTGACAACATTCCTGACGAGTTGGCCTCTACGTCTCCGTGGGACCTTTATATACATCAATAACGTAATATAACCTAACCTAGCCCAACGTATCATCTCGGTGGTAATATTTGACAACATTCCTGGCGAGTTGGCCTCTACGTCACCGTAGGACCTTCATATACATCAATAACGTAATATAACCTAACCTAACCCAACCTAATATCTCGGTACTAATATTTGACAACATTCCTGGCGAGTTGGCCTCTACGTCTCCGTGGGAATTTTATATACATCAATAACGTAATATAACCTAACCTAACCCAACCTAACATCTCGGCTGTAATATTTGACAACATTCCTGGCGAGTTGGCCTCTACCTCTCCGTGGGAATTTTATATACATCAATAACGTAATATAACCTAACCTAACCCAACCTAGCATCTCGGCGGTAATATTTGACAACATTCCTGGCTTGTTGGCCTCTATGTTTCCGTGGGACCTTTATATACATCAATAACGTAATATAACCTAACCTAGCCCAACCTATCATATCGGCGGTAAAATTTGACGACATACCTGGCGATTTGGCCTCTACGTCTCCGTGGGGCCTTCATATACATCAATTACGTAATATAACATAACCTAACCCAACCTAACACATCCGCGGTAATATTTGACAACATTCCTGTCGAGTTGGCCTCTACCTCTCCGTGGGACCTTCATATACATCAATAACGTAATTAAACCTAACCTAAACCAAGGTATCATCTCGGCGGTAATATTTGACAACATTCCTGGCTTGTTGGCCTCTATGTTTCCGTGGGGCCTTTATATACATCAATAACGTAATATAACCTTATATAACCCAACCTAACCTCTCGGCGCTATTATTTGACAACATTCCTGGCGAGTTGGCCTCTACGTCTCCGTGGGACCTTTATATACATCAATAACGTAATTTAACCTAACCTAACCCAACCTAACATCTCGGCGGTAATATTTGACGACATTCCTGGCGAGTTGGCCTCTACGTCTCCGTGGGACCTTCATATACATCAATAACGTAATATAACCTAACCTAACCCAACCTATCATCTCGGCGGTAATATTTGAAAACATTCCTGTCGAGTTGGCCTCTACTTTTCCGTGGGACCTTTATATATATCAGTAACGTAATATAACCTAACCTAACCCAACCTAACATCTCGGCGGTAATATTTGACAACATTCCTGGCGAGTTGGCCTCTACGTCTCCGTGGGACCTTCACATATATCAATAACGTAATATAACCTAAACTAACCCAACCTAACCTTTCGGCGCTATTATTTGACAACATTCCTGGCGGGTTGGCCTCTACGTCTCCGCGGGGCCTTTATATACATCAATAAAGTAATATAACCTAATATAACCCAACCTAACCAGTCGGCGCTATTATGTGACAACATTCCTGGCGAGTTGGCATCTACGTGTCCGTGGGACCTTCACATATATCAATAACGTAATATAACCTTATATAACCCAACCTAACCTCTCGGCGCTATTATTTGACAACATTCCTGGCGAGTTGGCATCTACGTCTCTGTGGGGCTTTTATATACATCAATAACGTAATATAACCTAACCTAACCCAACCCAACTTCTCGGCACCAATATTTGACAACATTCCTGGCGAGTTAGCCTCTACGTCTCCGTGGAACTGCATATACATCAATAACGTAATATAACCTAACCTAACCCAACCTAAGATTTCGGCGCTATTATTTGACAACATTCCTGTCGAGTTGGCCTCTACGTCTCCGTGGGACTTTTATATACATCAATAGCGTAATATAACCTAACCTAACCCAACCTAATATCTCGGTACTAATATTTTACAACATTCCTGGCGAGTTGGCCTCTACGTCTCCGTGGGACCTTTATATACATCAATAACGTAATTTAACCTAACCTAACCCAACCTAACATCTCGGCGGTAATATTTGAAAACATTCCTGTCGAGTTGGCCTCCACGTTTCCGTGGGACCTTTATATATATCAATAACGTAATATAACCTAACCTAACCCAACCTAACATCTCGGCGGTAATATTTGACAACATTCCAGGCGAGTTGGCCTCTACGTCTCCGTGGGACCTTTATATACATCAATAACGTAATTTAACCTAAAATACCCCAACGTAACATCTCGGCTGTAATACTTGACAACATTCCTGGCTTGTTGGCCTCTATGTTTCCGTGGGACCTTTATATACATCAATAACGTAATATAACCTAACCTAACCCAACCTAACATCTCGGCGGCAATATTTGACAACATTCCTGGCGAGTTGGCCTCTACGTCTCCGTGGGGCCTTCATATACATCAATAACGTAATATAACCTAACCTAACCCAACCCAACTTCTCGGCACTAATATTTGACAACATTCCTGGCGAGTTAGCCTCCACGTCTCCGTGGAACTTCATATACATCAATAACGTAACCTAACCCAACCTAAGATTTCGGCGCTATTATTTGAGAACATTCCTGTCGAGTTGGCCTCTACGTCTCCGTGGGACCTTTATATACATCAATAACGTAATATAACCTAACCTAACCCAACCTAACATCTCGGCGGTAATATTTGACAACATTCCTGGCGAGTTGGCCTCTACGTCTCCGTGACACCTTCATATCCATCAATAACGTAATATAACCTAATCTAACCCAACCTAACCACTCGGCGCTATTATATGACAATATTCCTGGCGAGTTGGCCTCTACGTCTCCGTGGGAATTTTATATACATCAATAACGTAATATAACATTACCTAACCCAATCTCACATCACGGCGGTAATATTTGACGACATTCCTGGCTTATTGGCCTCATGGTTTCCGTGGGACTTTTATATACATCAATAGCGTAATATAACCTAACCTAACCTAACCTAACATCTCGGTACTAATATTTGACAACATTCCTGGCGAGTTGCCCTTTACGTCTCCGTGGGAATTTTATATACATCAATAACGTAATATAACCTAACCTAACCAAACCTAACGTCTCGGCACTAATATTTGACCACATTCCTGGCGAGTTGGCCTCTACATCTCCGTGGGCCCTTCATATACATCAATATCGTATTGTAACCTAACCTAACCCAACCTATCATCTCGGCGGTAATATTTGACAACATTCCTGACGAGTTGGCCTCTACGTCTGCGTGGGACTTTTATATACATCAATAACGTAATATAATCTAACCTAATCCAACCTATCATCTCGGCGGTAATATTTGACAACATTCCTGGCCAGTTGGCCCCTACGTCTCCGTGGGGCCTTAATATACATCAATAACGTAGTATAACCTAACCTAGCCCAACCTATCATCTCGGGCGGTAATATTTGACAGCATTCCTGGCGAGTTGGCCTCTACGTCTCCGTGGGAATTTTATATACATCAATAACGTAATATAACCTAACCTAACCCAACCTAACATCTCGGCACTAATATTTGACAACATTCCTGGCGAGTTGGCCTCTACGTCTCCGTGGGGCCTTAATATACATCAATAACGTAATATAACCTAACCTAGCCCAACCTATCATCTCGGGCGGTAATATTTGACAGCATTCCTGGCGAGTTGGCCTCTACGTCTCCGTGGAAATTTTATATACATGAATAACGTAATATAACCTAACCTAACCCAACCTAACATCTCGGCACTAATATTTGACACAATTCCTGGCGAGTTGGCCTCTACCTCTCCGTGGGAACTTCATATGAATCAATAACGTAATTTAACATAACCTAAACCAACGTAACATCTCGGCGGTAATATTTGACAACATTCCTGGCTTGTTGGCCTCTATGTTTCCGTGGAACCTTTATATACATCAATAACGTAATATAACCTAACCTAGCCCAACCTATCATCTCGGCGGTAATATTTGACAACATTCCTGGCGAGTTGGCCTCTACGTCTCCGCGGGACCTTCATATACATCAATAACGTAATACAACCTAACCTAACCCAACCTAACCTTTCGGCGCTATTATTTGACAACATTCCTGTCGAGTTGGCCTCTACGTCTCCGTGGGACTTTTATATACATCAATAGCGTAATATAAACTAACCTAACCCAACCTAATATCTCGGTACTAATATTTGACAACATTCCTGGCGAGTTGGCCTCTACGTCTCCGTGGGAATTTTATATACATCAATAACGTAATATAATCTAACCTAACCCAACCTATCATCTCGGCACTAATATTTGACAACACTCCTGGCGAGTTGGCCTCTACCTCTCCGTGGGACCTTCATATACATCAATAACGTAATTTAACCTAACCTAAATCAACGTAACATCTCGGCGGTAATATTTGACAACATTCCTGGCTTGTTGGCCTCTATGTTTCCGTGGGACCTTTATATACATCAATAACGTAATATAACCTAACCTAGCCCAACGTATCATCTCGGTGGTAATATTTGACAACATTCCTGGCTTGTTGGCCTCTATGTTTCCGTGGGACCTTTATATACATCAATAACGTAATATAACCTAACCTAGCCCAACCTATCATCTCGGCGGTAATATTTGAAAACATTCCTGGCGAGTTGGCCTCTACGTCTCCGCGGGACCTTCACATACATCAATAACGTAATACAACCTAACCTAACCCAACCTAACCTTTCGGCGCTATTATTTGACAACATTCCTGTCGAGTTGGCCTCTACGTCTCCGTGGGACTTTTATATACATCAATAGCGTAATATAAACTAACCTAACCCAACCTAATATCTCGGTACTAATATTTGACAACATTCCTGGCGAGTTGGCCTCTACGTCTCCGTGGGAATTTTATATACATCAATAAAGTAATATAATCTAACCTAACCCAACCTATCATCTCGGCACTAATATTTGACATCATTCCTGGCGAATTGGCCTCTACCTCTCCGTGGGACCTTCATATACATCAATAACGTAATTTAACCTAACCTAAACCAACGTAACATCTCGGCGGTAATATTTGACAACATTCCTGGCTTGTTGGCCTCTATGTTTCCGTGGGACCTTTATATACATCAATAACGTAATATAACCTAACCTAGCCCAACCTATCATCTCGGGAGGTAATATTTGACAACATTCCTGGCTTCTTGGCCTCTATGTTTCCGTGGGACCTTTATATACATCAATAACGTAATATAACCTAACCTAGCCCAACGTATCATCTCGGTGGTAATATTTGACAACATTCCTGGCGAGTTGGCCTCTACGTCTCCGTGGGAATTTTATATACATCAATAACGTAATATAACCTAACCTAGCCCAACCTATCATCTCGGGCGGTAATATTTGACAGCATTCCTGGCGAGTTGGCCTCTACGTCTCCGTGGGAATTTTATATACATCAATAACGTAATATAACCTAACCTAACCCAACCTAACGTCTCGGCACTAATATTTGACCACATTCCTGGCGAGTTGGCCTCTACATCTCCGTGGGACCTTCATATACATCAATAACGTATTGTAACCTAACCTAACCCAACCTATGATCTCGGCGGTAATATTTGACAACATTCATGTCGAGTTGGCCTCTACGTCTCCGTGGGGCCTTAATATACATCAATAACGTAATATAACCTAACCTAACCCAACCTAACACATCGGAGGTAATATTTGACAACATTCCTGGTGAGTTGGCCTCTACGTCACCGTGGGACCTTCATATACATCAATAACGTGATATTACCTAACCTAACCCAACCTAACATCTCGGCGCTAATATTTGACAACATTCCTGGCGAGTTGGCCTCTACCTCTCCGTGAGACCTTCATATACATCAATAACGTAATTTAACATAACCCAAACCAACGTAACATCTCGGCGGTAACATTTGACAACATTCCTGGCTTGTTGGCCTCTATGTTTCCGTGGGACCTTTATATACATCAATAACGTAATATAACCTAACCTAGCCCAACCTATCATCTCGGGAGGTAATATTTGACAGCATTCCTGGCGAGTTGGCCTCTACGTCTCCGTGGGAATTTTATATACATCAATAACGTAATATAACCTAACCTAACCCAACCTAACCTTTCGGCGCTATTATTTGACAACATTCCTGTCGAGTTGGCCTCTACGTCTCCGTGGGACTTTTATATACATCAATAGCGTAATATAAACTAACCTAACCCAACCTAATATCTCGGTACTAATATTTGACAACATTCCTGGCGAGTTGGCCTCTACGTCTCCGTGGGAATTTTATATACATCAATAACGTAATATAATCTAACCTAACCCAACCTATCATTTCGGCACTAATATTTGACAACATTCCTGGCGAGTTGGCCTCTACCTCTCCGTGGGACCTTCATATACATCAATAACGTAATTTAACCTAACCTAAACCAACGTAACATCTCGGCGGTAATATTTGACAACATTCCTGGCCAGTTGGCCCCTACGTCTCCGTGGGGCCTTCATATACATCAATAACGTAATATAACCTAACCTAACCCAACCTATCATCTCGGCACTAATATTTGACAACATTCCTGGCGAGTTGGCCTCTACCTCTCCGTGGGACCTTCATATACATCAATAACGTAATTTAACCTAACCTAAACCAACGTAACATCTCGGCGGTAATATTTGACAACATTCCTGGCTTGTTGGCCTCTATGTTTCCGTGGGATCTTTATATACATCAATAACGTAATATAACCTAACCTAGCCCAACGTATCATCTCGGTGGTAATATTTGACAACATTCCTGGCGAGTTGGCCTCTACGTCTCCGTGGGAATTTTATATACATCAATAACGTAATATAACATTACCTAACCCAATCTCACATCACGGCGGTAATATTTGACAACATTCCTGGTGAGTTGGCCTCTACGTCACCGTGGGACCTTCATATACATCAATAACGTGATATTACCTAACCTAACCCAACCTAACATCTCGGCGCTAATATTTGACAACATTCCTGGCGAGTTGGCCTCTACCTCTCCGTGAGACCTTCATATACATCAATAACGTAATTTAACATAACCCAAACCAACGTAACATCTCGGCGGTAACATTTGACAACATTCCTGGCTTGTTGGCCTCTATGTTTCCGTGGGACCTTTATATACATCAATAACGTAATATAACCTAACCTAGCCCAACCTATCATCTCGGGAGGTAATATTTGACAGCATTCCTGGCGAGTTGGCCTCTACGTCTCCGTGGGAATTTTATATACATCAATAACGTAATATAATCTAACCTAACCCAACCTATCATCTCGGTACTAATATTTGACAACATTCCTGGCGAGTTGGCCTCTACGTCTCCGTGGGAATTTTATATACATCAATAACGTAATATAATCTAACCTAACCCAACCTATCATCTCGGCACTAATATTTGACAACATTCCTGGCGAGTTGGCCTCTACGTCTCCGTGGGAATTTTATATACATCAATAACGTAATATAATCTAACCTAACCCAACCTATCATCTCGGCACTAATATTTGACAACATTCCTGGCGAGTTGGCCTCTACCTCTCCGTGGGACCTTCATATACATCAATAACGTAATTTAACCTAACCTAAACCAACGTAACATCTCGGCGGTAATATTTGACAACATTCCTGGCCAGTTGGCCCCTACGTCTCCGGGGGGCCTTCATATACATCAATAACGTAATATAACCTAACCTAACCCAACCTATCATCTCGGAACTAATATTTGACAACATTCCTGGCGAGTTGGCCTCTACCTCTCCGTGAGACCTTCATATACATCAATAACGTAATTTAACCTAACCTAAACCAACGTAACATCTCGGCGGTAATATTTGACAACATTCCTGGCTTGTTGGCCTCTATGTTTCCGTGGGACCTTTATATACATCAATAACGTAATATAACCTAACCTAGCCCAACGTATCATCTCGGTGGTAATATTTGACAACATTCCTGGCGAGTTGGCCTCTACGTCTCCGTGGGAATTTTATATACATCAATTACGTAATATAACATTACCTAACCCAATCTCACATCACGGCGGTAATATTTGACAACATTCCTGGCGAGTTGGCCTCTACGTCACCGTGGGACCTTCATATACATCAATAACGTGATATTACCTAACCTATCCCAACCTAACATCTCGGCACTAATATTTGAGAACATTCCTGGCGAGTTGGCCTCTACCTCTACGTGGGACCTTCATATACATCAATAACGTAATTTAACATAACCTAAACCAACGTAACATCTCGGCGGTAATATTTGACAACATTCCTGGCGAGTTGGCCTCTACGTCTCCGTGGGAATTTTGTATACATCAATAACGTAATATAACCTAACCTAGCCCAACCTATCATCTCGGGCGGTAATATTTGACAGCATTCCTGGCGACTTGGCCTCTATGTTTCCGTGGGACCTTTATATACATCAATAACGTAATATAACCTAACCTAGCCCAACCTATCATCTCGGCGGTAATATTTGACAACATTCCTGACGAGTTGGCCTCTACGTCTCCGTGGGACTTTTATATACATCAATAACGTAATATAATCTAACCTAACCCAACCTATCATCTCGGCGGTAATATTTGACAACATTCCTGGCCAGTTGGCCCCTACGTCTCCGTGGGGCCTTCATATACATCAATAAATGAATATAACCTAACCTAACCCAACCTAACATTTCGGCGGTAATATTTGACAACATTCCTGTCGAGTTGGCCTCTACGTCTCCGTGGGGCCTTAATATACATCAATAACGTAATATAACCTAACCTAACCCAACCTAACACATCGGAGGTAATATTTGACAACATTCCTGGTGAGTTGGCCTCTACGTCACCGTGGGACCTTCATATACATCAATGACGTGATATTACCTAACCTAACCCAACCTAACATCTCGGCGCTAATATTTGACAACATTCCTGGCGAGTTGGCCTCTACCTCTCCGTGAGACCTTCATATACATCAATAACGTAATTTAACATAACCCAAACCAACGTAACATCTCGGCGGTAACATTTGACAACATTCCTGGCTTGTTGGCCTCTATGTTTCCGTGGGACCTTTATATACATCAATAACGTAATATAACCTAACCTAGCCCAACCTATCATCTCGGGAGGTAATATTTGACAGCATTCCTGGCGAGTTGGCCTCTACGTCTCCGTGGGAATTTTATATACATCAATAACGTAATATAACCTAACCTAACCCAACCTAACCTTTCGGCGCTATTATTTGACAACATTCCTGTCGAGTTGGCCTCTACGTCTCCGTGGGACTTTTATATACATCAATAGCGTAATATAAACTAACCTAACCCAACCTAATATCTCGGTACTAATATTTGACAACATTCCTGGCGAGTTGGCCTCTACGTCTCCGTGGGAATTTTATATACATCAATAACGTAATATAATCTAACCTAACCCAACCTATCATCTCGGCACTAATATTTGACAACATTCCTGGCGAGTTGGCCTCTACCTCTCCGTGGGACCTTCATATACATCAATAACGTAATTTAACCTAACCTAGCCCAACGTATCATCTCGGTGGTAATATTTGACAACATTCCTGGCTTGTTGGCCTCTATGTTTCCGTGGGACCTTTATATACATCAATAACGTAATATAACCTAACCTAGCCCAACCTATCATCTCGGCGGTAATATTTGACAACATTCCTGGCGAGTTGGCCTCTACGTCTTCGCGGGACCTTCATATACATCAATAACGTAATACAACCTAACCTAACCCAACCTAACCTTTCGGCGCTATTATTTGACAACATTCCTGTCGAGTTGGCCTCTACGTCTCCGTGGGACTTTTATATACATCAATAGCGTAATATAAACTAACCTAACCCAACCTAATATCTCGGTACTAATATTTGACAACATTCCTGGCGAGTTGGCCTCTACGTCTCCGTGGGAATTTTATATACATCAATAACGTAATATAACCTAACCTAGCCCAACCTATCATCTCGGGCGGTAATATTTGACAGCATTCCTGGCGACTTGGCCTCTATGTTTCCGTGAGACCTTTATATACATCAATAACGTAATATAACCTAACCTAGCCCAACCTATCATCTCGGCGGTAATATTTGACAACATTCCTGTCGAGTTGGCCTCTACGTCTCCGTGGGGCCTTAATATACATCAATAACGTAATATAACCTAACCTAACCCAACCTAACACATCGGAGGTAATATTTGACAACATTCCTGGTGAGTTGGCCTCTACGTCACCGTGGGACCTTCATATACATCAATAACGTGATATTACCTAACCTAACCCAACCTAACATCTCGGCGCTAATATTTGACAACATTCCTGGCGAGTTGGCCTCTACCTCTCCGTGAGACCTTCATATACATCAATAACGTAATTTAACATAACCCAAACCAACGTAACATCTCGGCGGTAATATTTGACAACATTCCTGGCTTGTTGGCCTCTATGTTCCCGTGGGACCTTTATATATATCAATAACGTAATATAACCTAACCTAGCCCAACCTATCATCTCGGGAGGTAATATTTGACAGCATTCCTGGCGAGTTGGCCTCTACGTCTCCGTGGGTATTTTATATACATCAATAACGTAATATAACCTAACCTAACCCAACCTAACATCTCGGCACTAATATTTGACAACATTCCTGGCGAGTTGGCCTCTACCTCTCCGTGGGACCTTCATATGAATCAATAACGTAATTTAACATAACCTAAACCAACGTAACATCTCGGCGGTAATATTTGACAACATTCCTGGCTTGTTGGCCTCTATGTTTCCGTGGGACCTTTATATACATCAATAACGTAATATGACCTAACCTAGCCCAACCTATCATCTCGGCGGTAATATTTGACAACATTCCTGGCTTGTTGGCTTCTATGTTTCCGTGGGACCTTTATATACATCAATAACGTAATATAACCTAACCTAGCCCAACGTATCATCTCGGTGGTAATATTTGACAACATTCCTGGCGAGTTGGCCTTTACGTCTCCGTGGGAATTTTATATACATCAATAACGTAATATAACCTAACCTAGCCCAACCTATCATCTCGGGCGGTAATATTTGACAGCATTCCTGACGAGTTGGCCTCTACGTCTCCGTGGGAATTTTATATACATCAATAACGTAATATAACCTAACCTAACCCAACCTAACCTTTCGGCGCTATTATTTGACAACATTCCTGTCGAGTTGGCCTCTACGTCTCCGTGGGACTTTTATATACATCAATAGCGTAATATAAACTAACCTAACCCAACCTAATATCTCGGTACTAATATTTGACAACATTCCTGGCGAGTTGGCCTCTACGTCTCCGTGGGAATTTTATATACATCAATAACGTAATATAATCTAACCTAACCCAACCTATCATTTCGGCACTAATATTTGACAACATTCCTGGCGAGTTGGCCTCTACCTCTCCGTGGGACCTTCATATACATCAATAACGTAATTTAACCTAACCTAAACCAACGTAACATCTCGGCGGTAATATTTGACAACATTCCTGGCCAGTTGGCCCCTACGTCTCCGTGGGGCCTTCATATACATCAATAACGTAATATAACCTAACCTAACCCAACCTATCATCTCGGCACTAATATTTGACAACATTCCTGGCGAGTTGGCCTCTACCTCTCCGTGGGACCTTCATATACATCAATAACGTAATTTAACCTAACCTAAACCAACGTAACATCTCGGCGGTAATATTTGACAACATTCCTGGCTTGTTGGCCTCTATGTTTCCGTGGGACCTTTATATACATCAATAACGTAATATAACCTAACCTAGCCCAACGTATCATCTCGGTGGTAATATTTGACAACATTCCTGGCGAGTTGGCCTCTACGTCTCCGTGGGAATTTTATATACATCAATAACGTAATATAACATTACCTAACCCAATCTCACATCACGGCGGTAATATTTGACAACATTCCTGGTGAGTTGGCCTCTACGTCACCGTGGGACCTTCATATACATCAATAACGTGATATTACCTAACCTAACCCAACCTAACATCTCGGCGCTAATATTTGACAACATTCCTGGCGAGTTGGCCTCTACCTCTCCGTGAGACCTTCATATACATCAATAACGTAATTTAACATAACCCAAACCAACGTAACATCTCGGCGGTAACATTTGACAACATTCCTGGCTTGTTGGCCTCTATGTTTCCGTGGGACCTTTATATACATCAATAACGTAATATAACCTAACCTAGCCCAACCTATCATCTCGGGAGGTAATATTTGACAGCATTCCTGGCGAGTTGGCCTCTACGTCTCCGTGGGAATTTTATATACATCAATAACGTAATATAACCTAACCTAACCGAACCTAACCTTTCGGCGCTATTATTTGACAACATTCCTGTCGAGTTGGCCTCTACGTCTCCGTGGGACTTTTATATACATCAATAGCGTAATATAAACTAACCTAACCCAACCTAATATCTCGGTACTAATATTTGACAACATTCCTGGCGAGTTGGCCTCTACGTCTCCGTGGGAATTTTATATACATCAATAACGTAATATAATCTAACCTAACCCAACCTATCATCTCGGCACTAATATTTGACAACATTCCTGGCGAGTTGGCCTCTACCTCTCCGTGGGACCTTCATATACATCAATAACGTAATTTAACCTAACCTAAACCAACGTAACATCTCGGCGGTAATATTTGACAACATTCCTGGCCAGTTGGCCCCTACGTCTCCGGGGGGCCTTCATATACATCAATAACGTAATATAACCTAACCTAACCCAACCTATCATCTCGGCACTAATATTTGACAACATTCCTGGCGAGTTGGCCTCTACCTCTCCGTGAGACCTTCATATACATCAATAACGTAATTTAACCTAACCTAAACCAACGTAACATCTCGGCGGTAATATTTGACAACATTCCTGGCTTGTTGGCCTCTATGTTTCCGTGGGACCTTTATATACATCAATAACGTAATATAACCTAACCTAGCCCAACGTATCATCTCGGTGGTAATATTTGACAACATTCCTGGCGAGTTGGCCTCTACGTCTCCGTGGGAATTTTATATACATCAATTACGTAATATAACATTACCTAACCCAATCTCACATCACGGCGGTAATATTTGACAACATTCCTGGCGAGTTGGCCTCTACGTCACCGTGGGACCTTCATATACATCAATAACGTGATATTACCTAACCTATCCCAACCTAACATCTCGGCACTAATATTTGAGAACATTCCTGGCGAGTTGGCCTCTACCTCTACGTGGGACCTTCATATACATCAATAACGTAATTTAACATAACCTAAACCAACGTAACATCTCGGCGGTAATATTTGACAACATTCCTGGCGAGTTGGCCTCTACGTCTCCGTGGGAATTTTGTATACATCAATAACGTAATATAACCTAACCTAGCCCAACCTATCATCTCGGGCGGTAATATTTGACAGCATTCCTGGCGACTTGGCCTCTATGTTTCCGTGGGACCTTTATATACATCAATAACGTAATATAACCTAACCTAGCCCAACCTATCATCTCGGCGGTAATATTTGACAACATTCCTGACGAGTTGGCCTCTACGTCTCCGTGGGACTTTTATATACATCAATAACGTAATATAATCTAACCTAACCCAACCTATCATCTCGGCGGTAATATTTGACAACATTCCTGGCCAGTTGGCCCCTACGTCTCCGTGGGGCCTTCATATACATCAATAAATGAATATAACCTAACCTAACCCAACCTAACATTTCGGCGGTAATATTTGACAACATTCCTGTCGAGTTGGCCTCTACGTCTCCGTGGGGCCTTAATATACATCAATAACGTAATATAACCTAACCTAACCCAACCTAACACATCGGAGGTAATATTTGACAACATTCCTGGTGAGTTGGCCTCTACGTCACCGTGGGACCTTCATATACATCAATGACGTGATATTACCTAACCTAACCCAACCTAACATCTCGGCGCTAATATTTGACAACATTCCTGGCGAGTTGGCCTCTACCTCTCCGTGAGACCTTCATATACATCAATAACGTAATTTAACATAACCCAAACCAACGTAACATCTCGGCGGTAACATTTGACAACATTCCTGGCTTGTTGGCCTCTATGTTTCCGTGGGACCTTTATATACATCAATAACGTAATATAACCTAACCTAGCCCAACCTATCATCTCGGGAGGTAATATTTGACAGCATTCCTGGCGAGTTGGCCTCTACGTCTCCGTGGGAATTTTATATACATCAATAACGTAATATAACCTAACCTAACCCAACCTAACCTTTCGGCGCTATTATTTGACAACATTCCTGTCGAGTTGGCCTCTACGTCTCCGTGGGACTTTTATATACATCAATAGCGTAATATAAACTAACCTAACCCAACCTAATATCTCGGTACTAATATTTGACAACATTCCTGGCGAGTTGGCCTCTACGTCTCCGTGGGAATTTTATATACATCAATAACGTAATATAATCTAACCTAACCCAACCTATCATCTCGGCACTAATATTTGACAACATTCCTGTCGAGTTGGCCTCTACGTCTCCGTGGGGCCTTAATATACATCAATAACGTAATATAACCTAACCTAACCCAACCTAACACATCGGAGGTAATATTTGACAACATTCCTGGTGAGTTGGCCTCTACGTCACCGTGGGACCTTCATATACATCAATAACGTGATATTACCTAACCTAACCCAACCTAACATCTCGGCGCTAATATTTGACAACATTCCTGGCGAGTTGACCTCTACCTCTCCGTGAGACCTTCATATACATCAATAACGTAATTTAACATAACCCAAACCAACGTAACATCTCGGCGGTAATATTTGACAACATTCCTGGCTTGTTGGCCTCTATGTTCCCGTGGGACCTTTATATATATCAATAACGTAATATAACCTAACCTAGCCCAACCTATCATCTCGGGAGGTAATATTTGACAGCATTCCTGGCGAGTTGGCCTCTACGTCTCCGTGGGTATTTTATATACATCAATAACGTAATATAACCTAACCTAACCCAACCTAACATCTCGGCACTAATATTTGACAACATTCCTGGCGAGTTGGCCTCTACCTCTCCGTGGGACCTTCATATGAATCAATAACGTAATTTAACATAACCTAAACCAACGTAACATCTCGGCGGTAATATTTGACAACATTCCTGGCTTGTTGGCCTCTATGTTTCCGTGGGACCTTTATATACATCAATAACGTAATATGACCTAACCTAGCCCAACCTATCATCTCGGCGGTAATATTTGACAACATTCCTGGCTTGTTGGCTTCTATGTTTCCGTGGGACCTTTATATACATCAATAACGTAATATAACCTAACCTAGCCCAACGTATCATCTCGGTGGTAATATTTGACAACATTCCTGGCGAGTTGGCCTTTACGTCTCCGTGGGAATTTTATATACATCAATAACGTAATATAACCTAACCTAGCCCAACCTATCATCTCGGGCGGTAATATTTGACAGCATTCCTGACGAGTTGGCCTCTACGTCTCCGTGGGAATTTTATATACATCAATAACGTAATATAACCTAACCTAACCCAACCTAACCTTTCGGCGCTATTATTTGACAACATTCCTGTCGAGTTGGCCTCTACGTCTCCGTGGGACTTTTATATACATCAATAGCGTAATATAAACTAACCTAACCCAACCTAATATCTCGGTACTAATATTTGACAACATTCCTGGCGAGTTGGCCTCTACGTCTCCGTGGGAATTTTATATACATCAATAACGTAATATAACCTAACCTAACCCAACCTATCATCTCGGCACTAATATTTGACAACATTCCTGGCGAGTTGGCCTCTACTTCTCCGTGGGACCTTCATATACATCAATAACGTAATTTAACCTAACCTAAACCAACGTAACATCTCGGCGGTAATATTTGACAACATTCCTGGCCAGTTGGCCCCTACGTCTCCGTGGGGCCTTCATATACATCAATAACGTAATATAACCTAACCTAACCCAACCTATCATCTCGGCACTAATATTTGACAACATTCCTGGCGAGTTGGCCTCTACCTCTCCGTGGGACCTTCATATACATCAATAACGTAATTTAACCTAACCTAAACCAACGTAACATCTCGGCGGTAATATTTGACAACATTCCTGGCTTCTTGGCCTCTATGTTTCCGTGGGACCTTTATATACATCAATAACGTAATATAACCTAACCTAGCCCAACGTATCATCTCGGTGGTAATATTTGACAACATTCCTGGCGAGTTGGCCTCTACGTCTCCGTGGGAATTTTATATACATCAATAACGTAATATAACCTAACCTAGCCCAACCTATCATCTCGGGCGGTAATATTTGACAGCATTCCTGGCGAGTTGGCCTCTACGTCTCCGTGGGAATTTTATATACATCAATAACGTAATATAACCTAACCTAACCCAACCTAACGTCTCGGCACTAATATTTGACCACATTCCTGGCGAGTTGGCCTCTACATCTCCGTGGGACCTTCATATACATCAATAACGTATTGTAACCTAACCTAACCCAACCTATGATCTCGGCGGTAATATTTGACAACATTCCTGTCGAGTTGGCCTCTACGTCTCCGTGGGGCCTTAATATACATCAATAACGTAATATAACCTAACCTAACCCAACCTAACACATCGGAGGTAATATTTGACAACATTCCTGGTGAGTTGGCCTCTACGTCACCGTGGGACCTTCATGTACATCAATAACGTGATATTACCTAACCTAACCCAACCTAACATCTCGGCGCTAATATTTGACAACATTCCTGGCGAGTTGGCCTCTACCTCTCCGTGAGACCTTCATATACATCAATAACGTAATTTAACATAACCCAAACCAACGTAACATCTCGGCGGTAACATTTGACAACATTCCTGGCTTGTTGGCCTCTATGTTTCCGTGGGACCTTTATATACATCAATAACGTAATATAACCTAACCTAGCCCAACCTATCATCTCGGGAGGTAATATTTGACAGCATTCCTGGCGAGTTGGCCTCTACGTCTCCGTGGGAATTTTATATACATCAATAACGTAATATAACCTAACCTAACCCAACCTAACCTTTCGGCGCTATTATTTGACAACATTCCTGTCGAGTTGGCCTCTACGTCTCCGTGGGACTTTTATATACATCAATAGCGTAATATAAACTAACCTAACCCAACCTAATATCTCGGTACTAATATTTGACAACATTCCTGGCGAGTTGGCCTCTACGTCTCCGTGGGAATTTTATATACATCAATAACGTAATATAATCTAACCTAACCCAACCTATCATTTCGGCACTAATATTTGACAACATTCCTGGCGAGTTGGCCTCTACCTCTCCGTGGGACCTTCATATACATCAATAACGTAATTTAACCTAACCTAAACCAACGTAACATCTCGGCGGTAATATTTGACAACATTCCTGGCCAGTTGGCCCCTACGTCTCCGTGGGGCCTTCATATACATCAATAACGTAATATAACCTAACCTAACCCAACCTATCATCTCGGCACTAATATTTGACAACATTCCTGGCGAGTTGGCCTCTACCTCTCCGTGGGACCTTCATATACATCAATAACGTAATTTAACCTAACCTAAACCAACGTAACATCTCGGCGGTAATATTTGACAACATTCCTGGCTTGTTGGCCTCTATGTTTCCGTGGGACCTTTATATACATCAATAACGTAATATAACCTAACCTAGCCCAACGTATCATCTCGGTGGTAATATTTGACAACATTCCTGGCGAGTTGGCCTCTACGTCTCCGTGGGAATTTTATATACATCAATAACGTAATATAACATTACCTAACCCAATCTCACATCACGGCGGTAATATTTGACAACATTCCTGGCGAGTTGGCCTCTACGTCACCGTGGGACCTTCATATACATCAATAACGTGATATTACCTAACCTATCCCAACCTAACATCTCGGCACTAATATTTGAGAACATTCCTGGCGAGTTGGCCTCTACCTCTACGTGGGACCTTCATATACATCAATAACGTAATTTAACATAACCTAAACCAACGTAACATCTCGGCGGTAATATTTGACAACATTCCTGGCGAGTTGGCCTCTACGTCTCCGTGGGAATTTTATATACATCAATAACGTAATATAACCTAACCTAGCCCAACCTATCATCTCGGGCGGTAATATTTGACAGCATTCCTGGCGACTTGGCCTCTATGTTTCCGTGGGACCTTTATATACATCAATAACGTAATATAACCTAACCTAGCCCAACCTATCATCTCGGCGGTAATATTAGACAACATTCCTGACGAGTTGGCCTCTACGTCTCCGTGGGACTTTTATATACATCAATAACGTAATATAATCTAACCTAACCCAACCTATCATCTCGGCGGTAATATTTGACAACATTCCTGGTGAGTTGGCATCTACGTCACCGTGGGACCTTCATATACATCAATAACGTGATATTACCTAACCTAACCCAACCTAACATCTCGGCGCTAATATTTGACAACATTCCTGGCGAGTTGGCCTCTACCTCTCCGTGAGACCTTTATATACATCAATAACGTAATTTAACATAACCCAAACCAACGTAACATCTCGGCGGTAACATTTGACAACATTCCTGGCTTGTTGGCCTCTATGTTTCCGTGGGACCTTTATATACATCAATAACGTAATATAACCTAACCTAGCCCAACCTATCATCTCGGGAGGTAATATTTGACAGCATTCCTGGCGAGTTGGCCTCTACGTCTCCGTGGGAATTTTATATACATCAATAACGTAATATAACCTAACCTAACCCAACCTAACCTTTCGGCGCTATTATTTGACAACATTCCTGTCGAGTTGGCCTCTACGTCTCCGTGGGACTTTTATATACATCAATAGCGTAATATAAACTAACCTAACCCAACCTAATATCTCGGTACTAATATTTGACAACATTCCTGGCGAGTTGGCCTCTACGTCTCCGTGGGTATTTTATATACATCAATAACGTAATATAATCTAACCTAACCCAACCTATCATCTCGGCACTAATATTTGACAACATTCCTGGCGAGTTGGCCTCTACCTCTCCGTGGGACCTTCATATACATCAATAACGTAATTTAACCTAACCTAGCCCAACGTATCATCTCGGTGGTAATATTTGACAACATTCCTGGCTTGTTGGCCTCTATGTTTCCGTGGGACCTTTATATACATCAATAACGTAATATAACCTAACCTAGCCCAACCTATCATCTCGGCGGTAATATTTGACAACATTCCTGGCGAGTTGGCCTCTACGTCTTCGCGGGACCTTCATATACATCAATAACGTAATACAACCTAACCTAACCCAACCTAACATTTCGGCGCTATTATTTGACAACATTCCTGTCGAGTTGGCCTCTACGTCTCCTTGGGACTTTTATATACATCAATAGCGTAATATAAACTAACCTAACCCAACCTAATATCTCGGTACTAATATTTGACAACATTCCTGGCGAGTTGGCCTCTACGTCTCCGTGGGAATTTTATATACATCAATAACGTAATATAACCTAACCTAGCCCAACCTATCATCTCGGGCGGTAATATTTGACAGCATTCCTGGCGACTTGGCCTCTATGTTTCCGTGGGACCTTTATATACATCAATAACGTAATATAACCTAACCTAGCCCAACCTATCATCTCGGCGGTAATATTTGACAACATTCCTGTCGAGTTGGCCTCTACGTCTCCGTGGGGCCTTAATATACATCAATAACGTAATATAACCTAACCTAACCCAACCTAACACATCGGAGGTAATATTTGACAACATTCCTGGTGAGTTGGCCTCTACGTCACCGTGGGACCTTCATATACATCAATAACGTGATATTACCTAACCTAACCCAACCTAACATCTCGGCGCTAATATTTGACAACATTCCTGGCGAGTTGGCCTCTACCTCTCCGTGAGACCTTCATATACATCAATAACGTAATTTAACATAACCCAAACCAACGTAACATCTCGGCGGTAATATTTGACAACATTCCTGGCTTGTTGGCCTCTATGTTCCCGTGGGACCTTTATATATATCAATAACGTAATATAACCTAACCTAGCCCAACCTATCATCTCGGGAGGTAATATTTGACAGCATTCCTGGCGAGTTGGCCTCTACGTCTCCGTGGGAATTTTATATACATCAATAACGTAATATAACCTAACCTAACCCAACCTAACATCTCGGCACTAATATTTGACAACATTCCTGGCGAGTTGGCCTCTACCTCTCCGTGGGACCTTCATATGAATCAATAACGTAATTTAACATAACCTAAACCAACGTAACATCTCGGCGGTAATATTTGACAACATTCCTGGCTTGTTGGCCTCTATGTTTCCGTGGGACCTTTATATACATCAATAACGTAATATGACCTAACCTAGCCCAACCTATCATCTCGGCGGTAATATTTGACAACATTCCTGGCTTGTTGGCTTCTATGTTTCCGTGGGACCTTTATATACATCAATAACGTAATATAACCTAACCTAGCCCAACGTATCATCTCGGTGGTAATATTTGACAACATTCCTGGCGAGTTGGCCTCTACGTCTCCGTGGGAATTTTATATACATCAATAACGTAATATAACCTAACCTAGCCCAACCTATCATCTCGGGCGGTAATATTTGACAGCATTCCTGGCGAGTTGGCCTCTACGTCTCCGTGGGAATTTTATATACATCAATAACGTAATATAACCTAACCTAACCCAACCTAACGTCTCGGCACTAATATTTGACCACATTCCTGGCGAGTTGGACTCTACATCTCCGTGGGACCTTCATATACATCAATAACGTATTGTAACCTAACCTAACCCAACCTATGATCTCGGCGGTAATATTTGACAACATTCCTGTCGAGTTGGCCTCTACGTCTCCGTGGGGCCTTAATATACATCAATAACGTAATATAACCTAACCTAACCCAACCTAACACATCGGAGGTAATATTTGACAACATTCCTGGTGAGTTGGCCTCTACGTCACCGTGGGACCTTCATATACATCAATAACGTGATATTACCTAACCTAACCCAACCTAACATCTCGGCGCTAATATTTGACAACATTCCTGGCGAGTTGGCCTCTACCTCTCCGTGAGACCTTCATATACATCAATAACGTAATTTAACATAACCCAAACCAACGTAACATCTCGGCGGTAACATTTGACAACATTCCTGGCTTGTTGGCCTCTATGTTTCCGTGGGACCTTTATATACATCAATAACGTAATATAACCTAACCTAGCCCAACCTATCATCTCGGGAGGTAATATTTGACAGCATTCCTGGCGAGTTGGCCTCTACGTCTCCGTGGGAATTTTATATACATCAATAACGTAATATAACCTAACCTAACCCAACCTAACCTTTCGGCGCTATTATTTGACAACATTCCTGTCGAGTTGGCCTCTACGTCTCCGTGGGACTTTTATATACATCAATAGCGTAATATAAACTAACCTAACCCAACCTAATATCTCGGTACTAATATTTGACAACATTCCTGGCGAGTTGGCCTCTACGTCTCCGTGGGAATTTTATATACATCAATAACGTAATATAATCTAACCTAACCCAACCTATCATCTCGGCACTAATATTTGACAACATTCCTGGCGAGTTGGCCTCTACCTCTCCGTGGGACCTTCATATACATCAATAACGTAATTTAACCTAACCTAAACCAACGTAACATCTCGGCGGTAATATTTGACAACATTCCTGGCCAGTTGGCCCCTACGTCTCCGGGGGGCCTTCATATACATCAATAACGTAATATAACCTAACCTAACCCAACCTATCATCTCGGCACTAATATTTGACAACATTCCTGGCGAGTTGGCCTCTACCTCTCCGTGGGACCTTCATATACATCAATAACGTAATTTAACCTAACCTAAACCAACGTAACATCTCGGCGGTAATATTTGACAACATTCCTGGCTTGTTGGCCTCTATGTTTCCGTGGGACCTTTATATACATCAATAACGTAATATAACCTAACCTAGCCCAACGTATCATCTCGGTGGTAATATTTGACAACATTCCTGGCGAGTTGGCCTCTACGTCTCCGTGGGAATTTTATATACATCAATTACGTAATATAACATTACCTAACCCAATCTCACATCACGGCGGTAATATTTGACAACATTCCTGGCGAGTTGGCCTCTACGTCACCGTGGGACCTTCATATACATCAATAACGTGATATTACCTAACCTATCCCAACCTAACATCTCGGCACTAATATTTGAGAACATTCCTGGCGAGTTGGCCTCTACCTCTACGTGGGACCTTCATATACATCAATAACGTAATTTAACATAACCTAAACCAACGTAACATCTCGGCGGTAATATTTGACAACATTCCTGGCGAGTTGGCCTCTACGTCTCCGTGGGAATTTTGTATACATCAATAACGTAATATAACCTAACCTAGCCCAACCTATCATCTCGGGCGGTAATATTTGACAGCATTCCTGGCGACTTGGCCTCTATGTTTCCGTGGGACCTTTATATACATCAATAACGTAATATAACCTAACCTAGCCCAACCTATCATCTCGGCGGTAATATTTGACAACATTCCTGACGAGTTGGCCTCTACGTCTCCGTGGGACTTTTATATACATCAATAACGTAATATAATCTAACCTAACCCAACCTATCATCTCGGCGGTAATATTTGACAACATTCCTGGCCAGTTGGCCCCTACGTCTCCGTGGGGCCTTCATATACATCAATAAATGAATATAACCTAACCTAACCCAACCTAACATTTCGGCGGTAATATTTGACAACATTCCTGTCGAGTTGGCCTCTACGTCTCCGTGGGGCCTTAATATACATCAATAACGTAATATAACCTAACCTAACCCAACCTAACACATCGGAGGTAATATTTGACAACATTCCTGGTGAGTTGGCCTCTACGTCACCGTGGGACCTTCATATACATCAATGACGTGATATTACCTAACCTAACCCAACCTAACATCTCGGCGCTAATATTTGACAACATTCCTGGCGAGTTGGCCTCTACCTCTCCGTGAGACCTTCATATACATCAATAACGTAATTTAACATAACCCAAACCAACGTAACATCTCGGCGGTAACATTTGACAACATTCCTGGCTTGTTGGCCTCTATGTTTCCGTGGGACCTTTATATACATCAATAACGTAATATAACCTAACCTAGCCCAACCTATCATCTCGGGAGGTAATATTTGACAGCATTCCTGGCGAGTTGGCCTCTACGTCTCCGTGGGAATTTTATATACATCAATAACGTAATATAACCTAACCTAACCCAACCTAACCTTTCGGCGCTATTATTTGACAACATTCCTGTCGAGTTGGCCTCTACGTCTCCGTGGGACTTTTATATACATCAATAGCGTAATATAAACTAACCTAACCCAACCTAATATCTCGGTACTAATATTTGACAACATTCCTGGCGAGTTGGCCTCTACGTCTCCGTGGGAATTTTATATACATCAATAACGTAATATAATCTAACCTAACCCAACCTATCATCTCGGCACTAATATTTGACAACATTCCTGGCGAGTTGGCCTCTACCTCTCCGTGGGACCTTCATATACATCAATAACGTAATTTAACCTAACCTAAACCAACGTAACATCTCGGCGGTAATATTTGACAACATTCCTGGCCAGTTGGCCCCTACGTCTCCGTGGGGCCTTCATATACATCAATAACGTAATATAACCTAACCTAACCCAACCTATCATCTCGGCACTAATATTTGACAACATTCCTGGCGAGTTGGCCTCTACCTCTCCGTGGGAACTTCATATACATCAATAACGTAATTTAACCTAACCTAAACCAACGTAACATCTCGGCGGTAATATTTGACAACATTCCTGGCTTGTTGGCCTCTATGTTTCCGTGGGACCTTTATATACATCAATAACGTAATATAACCTAACCTAGCCCAACGTATCATCTCGGTGGTAATATTTGACAACATTCCTGGCGAGTTGGCCTCTACGTCTCCGTGGGAATTTTATATACATCAATAACGTAATATAACATTACCTAACCCAATCTCACATCACGGCGGTAATATTTGACAACATTCCTGGCGAGTTGGCCTCTACGTCACCGTGGGACCTTCATATACATCAATAACGTGATATTACCTAACCTATCCCAACCTAACATCTCGGCACTAATATTTGAGAACATTCCTGGCGAGTTGGCCTCTACCTCTACGTGGGACCTTCATATACATCAATAACGTAATTTAACATAACCTAAACCAACGTAACATCTCGGCGGTAATATTTGACAACATTCCTGGCGAGTTGGCCTCTACGTCTCCGTGGGAATTTTATATACATCAATAACGTAATATAACCTAACCTAGCCCAACCTATCATCTCGGGCGGTAATATTTGACAGCATTCCTGGCGACTTGGCCTCTATGTTTCCGTGGGACCTTTATATACATCAATAACGTAATATAACCTAACCTAGCCCAACCTATCATCTCGGCGGTAATATTTGACAACATTCCTGACGAGTTGGCCTCTACGTCTCCGTGGGACTTTTATATACATCAATAACGTAATATAATCTAACCTAACCCAACCTATCATCTCGGCGGTAATATTTGACAACATTCCTGGCCAGTTGGCCCCTACGTCTCCGTGGGGCCTTCATATACATCAATAAATGAATATAACCTAACCTAACCCAACCTAACATTTCGGCGGTAATATTTGACAACATTCCTGTCGAGTTGGCCTCTACGTCTCCGTGGGGCCTTAATATACATCAATAACGTAATATAACCTAACCTAACCCAACCTAACACATCGGAGGTAATATTTGACAACATTCCTGGTGAGTTGGCCTCTACGTCACCGTGGGACCTTCATATACATCAATAACGTGATATTACCTAACCTAACCCAACCTAACATCTCGGCGCTAATATTTGACAACATTCCTGGCGAGTTGGCCTCTACCTCTCCGTGAGACCTTCATATACATCAATAACGTAATTTAACATAACCCAAACCAACGTAACATCTCGGCGGTAACATTTGACAGCATTCCTGGCTTGTTGGCCTCTATGTTTCCGTGGGACATTTATATACATCAATAACGTAATATAACCTAACCTAGCCCAACCTATCATCTCGGGAGGTAATATTTGACAGCATTCCTGGCGAGTTGGCCTCTACGTCTCCGTGGGAATTTTATATACATCAATAACGTAATATAACCTAACCTAACCCAACCTAACCTTTCGGCGCTATTATTTGACAACATTCCTGTCGAGTTGGCCTCTACGTCTCCGTGGGACTTTTATATACATCAATAGCGTAATATAAACTAACCTAACCCAACCTAATATCTCGGTACTAATATTTGACAACATTCCTGGCGAGTTGGCCTCTACGTCTCCGTGGGAATTTTATATACATGAATAACGTAATATAATCTAACCTAACCCAACCTATCATCTCGGCACTAATATTTGACAACATTCCTGGCGAGTTGGCCTCTACCTCTCCGTGGGACCTTCATATACATCAATAACGTAATTTAACCTAACCTAAACCAACGTAACATCTCGGCGGTAATATTTGACAACATTCCTGGCCAGTTGGCCCCTACGTCTCCGTGGGGCCTTCATATACATCAATAACGTAATATAACCTAACCTAACCCAACCTATCATCTCGGCACTAATATTTGACAACATTCCTGGCGAGTTGGCCTCTACCTCTCCGTGGGACCTTCATATACATCAATAACGTAATTTAACCTAACCTAAACCAACGTAACATCTCGGCGGTAATATTTGACAACATTCCTGGCTTGTTGGCCTCTATGTTTCCGTGGGACCTTTATATACATCAATAACGTAATATAACCTAACCTAGCCCAACGTATCATCTCGGTGGTAATATTTGACAACATTCCTGGCTTGTTGGCCTCTATGTTTCCGTGGGACCTTTATATACATCAATAACGTAATATAACCTAACCTAGCCCAACCTATCATCTCGGCGGTAATATTTGACAACATTCCTGGCGAGTTGGCCTCTACGTCTTCGCGGGACCTTCATATACATCAATAACGTAATACAACCTAACCTAACCCAACCTAACCTTTCGGCGCCATTATTTGACAACATTCCTGTCGAGTTGGCCTCTACGTCTCCGTGGGACTTTTATATACATCAATAGCGTAATATAAACTAACCTAACCCAACCTAATATCTCGGTACTAATATTTGACAACATTCCTGGCGAGTTGGCCTCTACGTCTCCGTGGGAATTTTATATACATCAATAACGTAATATAACCTAACCTAGCCCAACCTATCATCTCGGGCGGTAATATTTGACAGCATTCCTGGCGACTTGGCCTCTATGTTTCCGTGGGACCTTTATATACATCAATAACGTAATATAACCTAACCTAGCCCAACCTATCATCTCGGCGGTAATATTTGACAACATTCCTGTCGAGTTGGCCTCTACGTCTCCGTGGGGCCTTAATATACATCAATAACGTAATATAACCTAACCTAACCCAACCTAACACATCGGAGGTAATATTTGACAACATTCCTGGTGAGTTGGCCTCTACGTCACCGTGGGACCTTCATATACATCAATAACGTGATATTACCTAACCTAACCCAACCTAACATCTCGGCGCTAATATTTGACAACATTCCTGGCGAGTTGGCCTCTACCTCTCCGTGAGACCTTCATATACATTAATAACGTAATTTAACATAACCCAAACCAACGTAACATCTCGGCGGTAATATTTGACAACATTCCTGGCTTGTTGGCCTCTATGTTCCCGTGGGACCTTTATATATATCAATAACGTAATATAACCTAACCTAGCCCAACCTATCATCTCGGGAGGTAATATTTGACAGCATTCCTGGCGAGTTGGCCTCTACGTCTCCGTGGGAATTTTATATACATCAAAAACGTAATATAACCTAACCTAACCCAACCTAACCTTTCGGCGCTATTATTTGACAACATTCCTGTCGAGTTGGCCTCTACGTCTCCGTGGGACTTTTATATACATCAATAGCGTAATATAAACTAACCTAACCCAACCTAATATCTCGGTACTAATATTTGACAACATTCCTGGCGAGTTGGCCTCTACGTCTCCGTGGGAATTTTATATACATCAATAACGTAATATAATCTAACCTAACCCAACCTATCATCTCGGCACTAATATTTGACAACATTCCTGGCGAGTTGGCCTCTACCTCTCCGTGGGACCTTCATATACATCAATAACGTAATTTAACCTAACCTAAACCAACGTAACATCTCGGCGGTAATATTTGACAACATTCCTGGCCAGTTGGCCCCTACGTCTCCGTGGGGCCTTCATATACATCAATAACGTAATATAACCTAACCTAACCCAACCTATCATCTCGGCACTAATATTTGACAACATTCCTGGCGAGTTGGCCTCTACCTCTCCGTGGGACCTTCATATACATCAATAACGTAATTTAACCTAACCTAAACCAACGTAACATCTCGGCGGTAATATTTGACAACATTCCTGGCTTGTTGGCCTCTATGTTTCCGTGGGACCTTTATATACATCAATAACGTAATATAACCTAACCTAGCCCAACGTATCATCTCGGTGGTAATATTTGACAACATTCCTGGCGAGTTGGCCTCTACGTCTCCGCGGGACCTTCATATACATCAATAACGTAATACAACCTAACCTAACCCAACCTAACCTTTCGGCGCTATTATTTGACAACATTCCTGTCGAGTTGGCCTCTACGTCTCCGTGGGACTTTTATATACATCAATAGCGTAATATAAACTAACCTAACCCAACCTAATATCTCGGTACTAATATTTGACAACATTCCTGGCGAGTTGGCCTCTACCTCTCCGTGAGACCTTCATATACATCAATAACGTAATTTAACATAACCCAAACCAACGTAACATCTCGGCGGTAATATTTGACAACATTCCTGGCTTGTTGGCCTCTATGTTTCCGTGGGACCTTTATATACATCAATAACGTAATATGACCTAACCTAGCCCAACCTATCATCTCGGCGGTAATATTTGACAACATTCCTGGCTTGTTGGCTTCTATGTTTCCGTGGGACCTTTATATACATCAATAACGTAATATAACCTAACCTAGCCCAACGTATCATCTCGGTGGTAATATTTGACAACATTCCTGGCGAGTTGGCCTCTACGTCTCCGTGGGAATTTTATATACATCAATAACGTAATATAACCTAACCTAGCCCAACCTATCATCTCGGGCGGTAATATTTGACAGCATTCCTGGCGAGTTGGCCTCTACGTCTCCGTGGGAATTTTATATACATCAATAACGTAATATAACCTAACCTAACCCAACCTAACGTCTCGGCACTAATATTTGACCACATTCCTGGCGAGTTGGCCTCTACATCTCCGTGGGACCTTCATATACATCAATAACGTATTGTAACCTAACCTAACCCAACCTATGATCTCGGCGGTAACATTTGACAACATTCCTGGCTTGTTGGCCTCTATGTTTCCGTGGGACCTTTATATACATCAATAACGTAATATAACCTAACCTAGCCCAACCTATCATCTCGGGAGGTAATATTTGACAGCATTCCTGGCGAGTTGGCCTCTACGTCTCCGTGGGAATTTTATATACATCAATAACGTAATATAACCTAACCTAACCCAACCTAACCTTTCGGCGCTATTATTTGACAACATTCCTGTCGAGTTGGCCTCTACGTCTCCGTGGGACTTTTATATACATCAATAGCGTAATATAAACTAACCTAACCCAACCTAATATCTCGGTACTAATATTTGACAACATTCCTGGCGAGTTGGCCTCTACGTCTCCGTGGGAATTTTATATACATCAATAACGTAATATAATCTAACCTAACCCAACCTATCATCTCGGCACTAATATTTGACAACATTCCTGGCGAGTTGGCCTCTACCTCTCCGTGGGACCTTCATATACATCAATAACGTAATTTAACCTAACCTAAACCAACGTAACATCTCGGCGGTAATATTTGACAACATTCCTGGCCAGTTGGCCCCTACGTCTCCGTGGGGCCTTCATATACATCAATAACGTAATATAACCTAACCTAACCCAACCTATCATCTCGGCACTAATATTTGACAACATTCCTGGCGAGTTGGCCTCTACCTCTCCGTGGGACCTTCATATACATCAATAACGTAATTTAACCTAACCTAAACCAACGTAACATCTCGGCGGTAATATTTGACAACATTCCTGGCTTGTTGGCCTCTATGTTTCCGTGGGACCTTTATATACATCAATAACGTAATATAACCTAACCTAGCCCAACGTATCATCTCGGTGGTAATATTTGACAACATTCCTGGCGAGTTGGCCTCTACGTCTCCGTGGGAATTTTATATACATCAATAACGTAATATAACATTACCTAACCCAATCTCACATCACGGCGGTAATATTTGACAACATTCCTGGCGAGTTGGCCTCTACGTCACCGTGGGACCTTCATATACATCAATAACGTGATATTACCTAACCTATCCCAACCTAACATCTCGGCACTAATATTTGAGAACATTCCTGGCGAGTTGGCCTCTACCTCTACGTGGGACCTTCATATACATCAATAACGTAATTTAACATAACCTAAACCAACGTAACATCTCGGCGGTAATATTTGACAACATTCCTGGCGAGTTGGCCTCTACGTCTCCGTGGGAATTTTATATACATCAATAACGTAATATAACCTAACCTAACCCAACCTAACGTCTCGGCACTAATATTTGACCACATTCCTGGCGAGTTGGCCTCTACATCTCCGTGGGACCTTCATATACATCAATAACGTATTGTAACCTAACCTAACCCAACCTATGATCTCGGCGGTAACATTTGACAACATTCCTGGCTTGTTGGCCTCTATGTTTCCGTGGGACCTTTATATACATCAATAACGTAATATAACCTAACCTAGCCCAACCTATCATCTCGGGAGGTAATATTTGACAGCATTCCTGGCGAGTTGGCCTCTACGTCTCCGTGGGAATTTTATATACATCAATAACGTAATATAACCTAACCTAACCCAACCTAACCTTTCGGCGCTATTATTTGACAACATTCCTGTCGAGTTGGCCTCTACGTCTCCGTGGGACTTTTATATACATCAATAGCGTAATATAAACTAACCTAACCCAACCTAATATCTCGGTACTAATATTTGACAACATTCCTGGCGAGTTGGCCTCTACGTCTCCGTGGGAATTTTATATACATCAATAACGTAATATAATCTAACCTAACCCAACCTATCATCTCGGCACTAATATTTGACAACATTCCTGGCGAGTTGGCCTCTACCTCTCCGTGGGACCTTCATATACATCAATAACGTAATTTAACCTAACCTAAACCAACGTAACATCTCGGCGGTAATATTTGACAACATTCCTGGCCAGTTGGCCCCTACGTCTCCGTGGGGCCTTCATATACATCAATAACGTAATATAACCTAACCTAACCCAACCTATCATCTCGGCACTAATATTTGACAACATTCCTGGCGAGTTGGCCTCTACCTCTCCGTGGGACCTTCATATACATCAATAACGTAATTTAACCTAACCTAAACCAACGTAACATCTCGGCGGTAATATTTGACAACATTCCTGGCTTGTTGGCCTCTATGTTTCCGTGGGACCTTTATATACATCAATAACGTAATATAACCTAACCTAGCCCAACGTATCATCTCGGTGGTAATATTTGACAACATTCCTGGCGAGTTGGCCTCTACGTCTCCGTGGGAATTTTATATACATCAATAACGTAATATAACATTACCTAACCCAATCTCACATCACGGCGGTAATATTTGACAACATTCCTGGCGAGTTGGCCTCTACGTCACCGTGGGACCTTCATATACATCAATAACGTGATATTACCTAACCTATCCCAACCTAACATCTCGGCACTAATATTTGAGAACATTCCTGGCGAGTTGGCCTCTACCTCTACGTGGGACCTTCATATACATCAATAACGTAATTTAACATAACCTAAACCAACGTAACATCTCGGCGGTAATATTTGACAACATTCCTGGCGAGTTGGCCTCTACGTCTCCGTGGGAATTTTATATACATCAATAACGTAATATAACCTAACCTAGCCCAACCTATCATCTCGGGCGGTAATATTTGAAAGCATTCCTGGCGACTTGGCCTCTATGTTTCCGTGGGACCTTTATATACATCAATAACGTAATATAACCTAACCTAGCCCAACCTATCATCTCGGCGGTAATATTTGACAACATTCCTGACGAGTTGGCCTCTACGTCTCCGTGGGACTTTTATATACATCAATAACGTAATATAATCTAACCTAACCCAACCTATCATCTCGGCGGTAATATTTGACAACATTCCTGGCCAGTTGGCCCCTACGTCTCCGTGGGGCCTTCATATACATCAATAAATGAATATAACCTAACCTAACCCAACCTAACATTTCGGCGGTAATATTTGACAACATTCCTGTCGAGTTGGCCTCTACGTCTCCGTGGGGCCTTAATATACATCAATAACGTAATATAACCTAACCTAACCCAACCTAACACATCGGAGGTAATATTTGACAACATTCCTGGTGAGTTGGCCTCTACGTCACCGTGGGACCTTCATATACATCAATAACGTGATATTACCTAACCTAACCCAACCTAACATCTCGGCGCTAATATTTGACAACATTCCTGGCGAGTTGGCCTCTACCTCTCCGTGAGACCTTCATATACATCAATAACGTAATTTAACATAACCCAAACCAACGTAACATCTCGGCGGTAACATTTGACAACATTCCTGGCTTGTTGGCCTCTATGTTTCCGTGGGACCTTTATATACATCAATAACGTAATATAACCTAACCTAGCCCAACCTATCATCTCGGGAGGTAATATTTGACAGCATTCCTGGCGAGTTGGCCTCTACGTCTCCGTGGGAATTTTATATACATCAATAACGTAATATAACCTAACCTAACCCAACCTAACCTTTCGGCGCTATTATTTGACAACATTCCTGTCGAGTTGGCCTCTACGTCTCCGTGGGACTTTTATATACATCAATAGCGTAATATAAACTAACCTAACCCAACCTAATATCTCGGTACTAATATTTGACAACATTCCTGGCGAGTTGGCCTCTACGTCTCCGTGGGAATTTTATATACATCAATAACGTAATATAATCTAACCTAACCCAACCTATCATCTCGGCACTAATATTTGACAACATTCCTGGCGAGTTGGCCTCTACCTCTCCGTGGGACCTTCATATACATCAATAACGTAATTTAACCTAACCTAAACCAACGTAACATCTCGGCGGTAATATTTGACAACATTCCTGGCCAGTTGGCCCCTACGTCTCCGTGGGGCCTTCATATACATCAATAACGTAATATAACCTAACCTAACCCAACCTATCATCTCGGCACTAATATTTGACAACATTCCTGGCGAGTTGGCCTCTACCTCTCCGTGGGACCTTCATATACATCAATAACGTAATTTAACCTAACCTAAACCAACGTAACATCTCGGCGGTAATATTTGACAACATTCCTGGCTTGTTGGCCTCTATGTTTCCGTGGGACCTTTATATACATCAATAACGTAATATAACCTAACCTAGCCCAACGTATCATCTCGGTGGTAATATTTGACAACATTCCTGGCGAGTTGGCCTCTACGTCTCCGTGGGAATTTTATATACATCAATAACGTAATATAACATTACCTAACCCAATCTCACATCACGGCGGTAATATTTGACAACATTCCTGGCGAGTTGGCCTCTACGTCACCGTGGGACCTTCATATACATCAATAACGTGATATTACCTAACCTATCCCAACCTAACATCTCGGCACTAATATTTGAGAACATTCCTGGCGAGTTGGCCTCTACCTCTACGTGGGACCTTCATATACATCAATAACGTAATTTAACATAACCTAAACCAACGTAACATCTCGGCGGTAATATTTGACAACATTCCTGGCGAGTTGGCCTCTACGTCTCCGTGGGAATTTTATATACATCAATAACGTAATATAACCTAACCTAGCCCAACCTATCATCTCGGGCGGTAATATTTGACAGCATTCCTGGCGACTTGGCCTCTATGTTTCCGTGGGACCTTTATATACATCAATAACGTAATATAACCTAACCTAGCCCAACCTATCATCTCGGCGGTAATATTTGACAACATTCCTGACGAGTTGGCCTCTACGTCTCCGTGGGACTTTTATATACATCAATAACGTAATATAATCTAACCTAACCCAACCTATCATCTCGGCGGTAATATTTGACAACATTCCTGGCCAGTTGGCCCCTGCGTCTCCGTGGGGCCTTCATATACATCAATAAATGAATATAACCTAACCTAACCCAACCTAACATTTCGGCGGTAATATTTGACAACATTCCTGTCGAGTTGGCCTCTACGTCTCCGTGGGGCCTTAATATACATCAATAACGTAATATAACCTAACCTAACCCAACCTAACACATCGGAGGTAATATTTGACAACATTCCTGGTGAGTTGGCCTCTACGTCACCGTGGGACCTTCATATACATCAATAACGTGATATTACCTAACCTAACCCAACCTAACATCTCGGCGCTAATATTTGACAACATTCCTGGCGAGTTGACCTCTACCTCTCCGTGAGACCTTCATATACATCAATAACGTAATTTAACATAACCCAAACCAACGTAACATCTCGGCGGTAATATTTGACAACATTCCTGGCTTGTTGGCCTCTATGTTTCCGTGGGACCTTTATATATATCAATAACGTAATATAACCTAACCTAGCCCAACCTATCATCTCGGGAGGTAATATTTGACAGCATTCCTGGCGAGTTGGCCTCTACGTCTCCGTGGGAATTTTATATACATCAATAACGTAATATAACCTAACCTAACCCAACCTAACCTTTCGGCGCTATTATTTGACAACATTCCTGTCGAGTTGGCCTCTACGTCACCGTGGGACTTTTATATACATCAATAGCGTAATATAAACTAACCTAACCCAACCTAATATCTCGGTACTAATATTTGACAACATTCCTGGCGAGTTGGCCTCTACGTCTCCGTGGGAATTTTATATACATCAATAACGTAATATAATCTAACCTAACCCAACCTATCATCTCGGCACTAATATTTGACAACATTCCTGGCGAGTTGGCCTCTACCTCTCCGTGGGACCTTCATATACATCAATAACGTAATTTAACCTAACCTAAACCAACGTAACATCTCGGCGGTAATATTTGACAACATTCCTGGCCAGTTGGCCCCTACGTCTCCGTGGGGCCTTCATATACATCAATAACGTAATATAACCTAACCTAACCCAACCTATCATCTCGGCACTAATATTTGACAACATTCCTGGCGAGTTGGCCTCTACCTCTCCGTGGGACCTTCATATACATCAATAACGTAATTTAACCTAACCTAAACCAACGTAACATCTCGGCGGTAATATTTGACAACATTCCTGGCTTGTTGGCCTCTATGCTTCCGTGGGACCTTTATATACATCAATAACGTAATATAACCTAACCTAGCCCAACGTATCATCTCGGTGGTAATATTTGACAACATTCCTGGCTTGTTGGCCTCTATGTTTCCGTGGGACCTTTATATACATCAATAACGTAATATAACCTAACCTAGCCCAACCTACCATCTCGGCGGTAATATTTGACAACATTCCTGGCGAGTTGGCCTCTACGTCTCCGCGGGACCTTCATATACATCAATAACGTAATACAACCTAACCTAACCCAACCTAACCATTCGGCGCCATTATTTGACAACATTCCTGGCGAGTTGGCCTCTACGTCTCCGTGGGACTTTTATATACATCAATAGCGTAATATAAACTAACCTAACCCAACCTAATATCTCGGTACTAATATTTGACAACATTCCTGGCGAGTTGGCCTCTACGTCTCCGTGGGAATTTTATATACATCAATAACGTAATATAATCTAACCTAACCCAACCTATCATCTCGGCACTAATATTTGACAACATTCCTGGCGAGTTGGCCTCTACCTCTCCGTGGGACCTTCATATACATCAATAACGTAATTTAACCTAACCTAAACCAACGTAACATCTCGGCGGTAATATTTGACAACATTCCTGGCCAGTTGGCCCCAACGTCTCCGTGGGGCCTTCATATACATCAATAACGTAATATAACCTAACCTAACCCAACCTATCATCTCGGCACTAATATTTGACAACATTCCTGGCGAGTTGGCCTCTACCTCTCCGTGGGACCTTCATATACATCAATAACGTAATTTAACCTAACCTAAACCAACGTAACATCTCGGCGGTAATATTTGACAACATTCCTGGCTTGTTGGCCTCTATGCTTCCGTGGGACCTTTATATACATCAATAACGTAATATAACCTAACCTAGCCCAACGTATCATCTCGGTGGTAATATTTGACAACATTCCTGGCTTGTTGGCCTCTATGTTTCCGTGGGACCTTTATATACATCAATAACGTAATATAACCTAACCTAGCCCAACCTACCATCTCGGCGGTAATATTTGACAACATTCCTGGCGAGTTGGCCTCTACGTCTCCGCGGGACCTTCATATACATCAATAACGTAATACAACCTAACCTAACCCAACCTAACCATTCGGCGCTATTATTTGACAACATTCCTGTCGAGTTGGCCTCTACGTCTCCGTGGGACTTTTATATACATCAATAGCGTAATATAAACTAACCTAACCCAACCTAATATCTCGGTACTAATATTTGACAACATTCCTGGCGAGTTGGCCTCTACGTCTCCGTGGGAATTTTATATACATCAATAACGTAATATAATCTAACCTAACCCAACCTATCATCCCGGCACTAATATTTGACAACATTCCTGGCGAGTTGGCCTCTACCTCTCCGTGGGACATTCATATACATCAATAACGTAATTTAACCTAACCTAAACCAACGTAACATCTCGGCGGTAATATTTGACAACATTCCTGGCTTGTTGGCCTCTATGTTTCCGTGGGACCTTTATATACATCAATAACGTAATATAACCTAACCTAGCCCAACGTATCATCTCGGTGGTAATATTTGACAACATTCCTGGCGAGCTGGCCTCTACGTCTCCGTGGGAATTTTATATACATCAATAACGCAATATAACATTACCTAACCCAATCTCACATCACGGCGGTAATATTTGACAACATTCGTGGCGAGTTGGACTCTACGTCACCGTGGGACCTTCATATACATCAATAACGTGATATTACCTAACCTAAACCAACGTATCATGTCGCCGGTAATATTTGACAACATTCCTGGCTAGTTGGCCTCTATGTTTCCGTGGGACCTTTATATACATCAATAACGTAATATAACCTAACCTAGCCCAACCTATCATCTCGGCGGTAATATTTGACAACATTCCTGGCGAGTTTGGCCTCTACGTCTCCGCGGGAACTTCATATACATCAATAACGTAATACAACCTAACCTAACCCAACCTAACCTTTCGGCGCTATTATTTGACAACATTCCTGTCGAGTTGGCCTCTACGTCTCCGTGGGACTTTTATATACATCAATAGCGTAATATAAACTAACCTAACCCAACCTAATATCTCGGTACTAATATTTGACAACATTCCTGGCGAGTTGGCCTCTACGTCTCCGTGGGAATTTTATATACATCAATAACGTAATATAATCTAACCTAACCCAACCTATCATCTCGGCACTAATATTTGACAACATTCCTGGCGAGTTGGCCTCTACCTCTCCGTGGGACCTTCATATACATCAATAACGTAATTTAACCTAACCTAAACCAACGTAACATCTCGGCGGTAATATTTGACAACATTCCTGGCTTGTTGGCCTCTATGTTTCCGTGGGACCTTTATATACATCAATAACGTAATATAACCTAACCTAGCCCAACGTATCATCTCGGTGGTAATATTTGACAACATTCCTGGCGAGTTGGCCTCTACGTCTCCGTGGGAATTTTATATACATCAATAACGTAATATAACATTACCTAACCCAATCTCACATCACGGCGGTAATATTTGACAACATTCCTGGCGAGTTGGCCTCTACGTCACCGTGGGACCTTCATATACATCAATAACGTGATATTACCTAACCTATCCCAACCTAACATCTCGGCACTAATATTTGAGAACATTCCTGGCGAGTTGGCCTCTACCTCTACGTGGGACCTTCATATACATCAATAACGTAATTTAACATAACCTAAACCAACGTAACATCTCGGCGGTAATATTTGACAACATTCCTGGCGAGTTGGCCTCTACGTCTCCGTGGGAATTTTATATACATCAATAACGTAATATAACCTAACCTAGCCCAGCCTATCATCTCGGGCGGTAATATTTGACAGCATTCCTGGCGACTTGGCCTCTATGTTTCCGTGGGACCTTTATATACATCAATAACGTAATATAACCTAACCTAGCCCAACCTATCATCTCGGCGGTAATATTTGACAACATTCCTGACGAGTTGGCCTCTACGTCTCCGTGGGACTTTTATATACATCAATAACGTAATATAATCTAACCTAACCCAACCTATCATCTCGGCGGTAATATTTGACAACATTCCTGGCCAGTTGGCCCCTACGTCTCCGTGGGGCCTTCATATACATCAATAAATGAATATAACCTAACCTAACCCAACCTAACATTTCGGCGGTAATATTTGACAACATTCCTGTCGAGTTGGCCTCTACGTCTCCGTGGGGCCTTAATATACATCAATAACGTAATATAACCTAACCTAACCCAACCTAACACATCGGAGGTAATATTAGACAACATTCCTGGTGAGTTGGCCTCTACGTCACCGTGGGACCTTCATATACATCAATAACGTGATATTACCTAACCTAACCCAACCTAACATCTCGGCGCTAATATTTGACAACATTCCTGGCGAGTTGGCCTCTACCTCTCCGTGAGACCTTCATATACATCAATAACGTAATTTAACATAACCCAAACCAACGTAACATCTCGGCGGTAATATTTGACAACATTCCTGGCTTGTTGGCCTCTATGTTTCCGTGGGACCTTTATATATATCAATAACGTAATATAAACTAACCTAACCCAACCTAATATCTCGGTACTAATATTTGACAACATTCCTGGCGAGTTGGCCTCTACCTCTCCGTGAGACCTTCATATACATCAATAACGTAATTTAACATAACCCAAACCAACGTAACATCTCGGCGGTAATATTTGACAACATTCCTGGCTTGTTGGCCTCTATGTTTCCGTGGGACCTTTATATACATCAATAACGTAATATAACCTAACCTAGCCCAACCAATCATCTCGGGAGGTAATATTTGACAGCATTCCTGGCGATTTGGCCTCTACGTCTCCGTGGGAATTTTATATACATCAATAACGTAATATAACCTAACCTAACCCAACCTAACCTTTCGGCGCTATTATTTGACAACATTCCTGTCGAGTTGGCCTCTACGTCTCCGTGGGACTTTTATATACATCAATAGCGTAATATAAACTAACCTAACCCAACCTAATATCTCGGTACTAATATTTGACAACATTCCTGGCGAGTTGGCCTCTACCTCTCCGTGAGACCTTCATATACATCAATAACGTAATTTAACATAACCCAAACCAACGTAACATCTCGGCGGTAATATTTGACAACATTCCTGGCTTGTTGGCCTCTATGTTTCCGTGGGACCTTTATATACATCAATAACGTAATATAACCTAACCTAGCCCAACCAATCATCTCGGGAGGTAATATTTGACAGCATTCCTGGCGAGTTGGCCTCTACGTCTCCGTGGGAATTTTATATACATCAATAACGTAATATAACCTAACCTAACCCAACCTAACCTTTCGGCGCTATTATTTGACAACATTCCTGTCGAGTTGGCCTCTACGTCTCCGTGGGACTTTTATATACATCAATAGCGTAATATAAACTAACCTAACCCAACCTAATATCTCGGTACTAATATTTGACAACATGACTGGCGAGTTGGCCTCTACGTCTCCGTGGGAATTTTATATACATCAATAACGTAATATAATCTAACCTAACCCAACCTATCATCTCGGCACTAATATTTGACAACATTCCTGGCGAGTTGGCCTCTACCTCTCCGTGGGACCTTCATATACATCAATAACGTAATTTAACCTAACCTAAACCAACGTAACATCTCGGCGGTAATATTTGACAACATTCCTGGCCAGTTGGCCCCTACGTCTCCGTGGGGACTGCATATACATCAATAACGTAATATAACCTAACCTAACCCAACCTATCATCTCGGCACTAATATTTGACAACATTCCTGGCGAGTTGGCCTCTACCTCTCCGTGGGACCTTCATATACATCAATAACGTAATTTAACCTAACCTAAACCAACGTAACATCTCGGCGGTAATATTTGACAACATTCCTGGCTTGTTGTCCTCTATGTTTCCGTGGGACCTTTATATACATCAATAACGTAATATAACCTAACCTAGCCCAACGTATCATCTCGGTGGTAATATTTGACAACATTCCTGGCTTGTTGGCCTCTATGTTTCCGTGGGACCTTTATATACATCAATAACGTAATATAACCTAACCTAGCCCAACCTATCATCTCGGCGGTAATATTTGACAACATTCCTGGCGAGTTGGCCTCTACGTCTCCGCGGGACCTTCATATACATCAATAACGTAATACAACCTAACCTAACCCAACCTAACCTTTCGGCGCTATTATTTGACAACATTCCTGGCGAGCTGGCCTCTACGTCTCCGTGGGAATTTTATATACATCAATAACGCAATATAACATTACCTAACCCAATCTCACATCACGGCGGTAATATTTGACAACATTCGTGGCGAGTTGGACTCTACGTCACCGTGGGACCTTCATATACATCAATAACGTGATATTACCTAACCTAAACCAACGTATCATGTCGCCGGTAATATTTGACAACATTCCTGGCTAGTTGGCCTCTATGTTTCCGTGGGACCTTTATATACATCAATAACGTAATATAACCTAACCTAGCCCAACCTATCATCTCGGCGGTAATATTTGACAACATTCCTGGCGAGTTGGCCTCTACGTCTCCCCGGGACCTTCATATACATCAATAACGTAATACAACCTAACCTAACCCAACCTAACCTTTCGGCGCTATTATTTGACAACATTCCTGTCGAGTTGGCCTCTACGTCTCCGTGGGACTTTTATATACATCAATAGCGTAATATAAACTAACCTAACCCAACCTAATATCTCGGTACTAATATTTGACAACATTCCTGGCGAGTTGGCCTCTACGTCTCCGTGGGAATTTTATATACATCAATAACGTAATATAACATTACCTAACCCAATCTCACATCACGGCGTTAATATTTGACAACATTCCTGGCGAGTTGGCCTCTACGTCTCCGTGGGAATTTTATATACATCAATAACGTAATATAACATTACCTAACCCAATCTCACATCACGGCGGTAATATTTGACAACATTCCTGGCGAGTTGGCCTCTACGTCACCGTGGGACCTTCATATACATCAATAACGTGATATTACCTAACCTAACCCAACCTAACATCTCGGCACTAATATTTGACAACATTCCTGGCGAGTTGGCCTCTACCTCTCCGTGAGACCTTCATATACATCAATAACGTAATATAACCTAACCTAGCCCAACCTATCATCTCGGGAGGTAATATTTGACAGCATTCCTGGCGAGTTGGCCTCTACGTCTCCGTGGGAATTTTATATACATCAATAACGTAATATAACCTAACCTAACCCAACGTTACATCTCGGCGGTAATATTTAACAACATTCCTGGCTTGTTGGCCTCTATGTTTCCGTGGGACCTTTATATACATCAATAACCTAATATAACCTAACCTAGCCCAACCTAACATCTCGGCGGTAATATTTGACAACATTCCTGGCGAGTTGGCCTCTACCTCTCCGTGGGACCTTCATATACATCAATAACGTAATTTAACCTAACCTAAACCAACGTATCATGTCGGCGGTAATATTTGACAACATTCCTGGCTTGTTGGCCTCTATGTTTCCGTGGGACCTTTATATACATCAATAACGTAATACAACCTAACCTAACCCAACCTAACCTTTCGGAGCTATTATTTGACAACATTCCTGTCGAGTTTGCCTCTACGTCTCCGTGGGACTTTTATATACATCAATAGCGTAATATAAACTAACCTAACCCAACCTAATATCTCGGTACTAATATTTGACAACATTCCTGGCGAGTTGGCCTCTACGTCTCCGTGGGAATTTTATATACATCAATAACGTAATATAATCTAACCTAACCCAACCTATCATCTCGGCACTAATATTTGACAACATTCCTGGCGAGTTGGCCTCTACCTCTCGGTGGGACCTTCATATACATCAATAACGTAATTTAACCTAACCTAAACCAACGTAACATCTCGGCGGTAATATTTGACAACATTCCTGGCTTGTTGGCCTCTATGTTTCCGTGGGACCTTTATATACATCAATAACGTAATATAACCTAACCTAGCCCAACGTATCATCTCGGTGGTAATATTTGACAACATTCCTGGCGAGTTGGCCTCTACGTCTCCGTGGGAATTTTATATACATCAATAACGTAATATAACCTAACCTAACCCAACCTAACATCTCGGCGGTAATATTTGACAACATTCCTGGCGAGTTGGCCTCTACGTCTCCGTGGGACTTTTATATACATCAATAACGTAATATAATCTAACCTAACCCAACCTATCATCTCGGCGGTAATATTTGACAACATTCCTGGCGAGTTGGCCTCTACGTCTCCGTGGGACCTTCATATACATCAATAACGTAATATAACCTAACCTAACCCAACCTGATACATCGGCGGTAATATTTCACAACATTCCTGGCGAGTTGGCCTCTACGTCACCGTGGGACTTTTATATACATCAATAACGTAATTTAACCTAAAATACCCCAACGTAACATCTCGGCTGTAATATTTGACAACATTCCTGGCTTGTTGGACTCAATGTTTCCGTGGGACCTTTATATACATCAATAACGTAATATAACCTAACCTAACCCAACCTAACATCTCGGCGGTAATATTTGACAACATTCCTGGCGAGTTGGCCTCTACGTCTCCGTGGGACCTTCATATACATCAATAACGTAATATAACCTAGCTTAACCCAAGGTAACATCTCGGCGGTAATATTTTACAACATTCCTGGCGAGTTGGCCTCTACGTCTCCGTGGGACTTTTATATACATCAATAACGTAATTTAACCTAAAATACCCCAACGTAACATCTCGGCTGTAATATTTGACAACATTCCTGGCTTGTTGGACTCTATGTTTCCGTGGGACCTTTATATAGATCAATAACGTAATATAACCTAACCTAACACAACCTAACATCTCGGCGGCAATATGTGACAACACTCCTGGCGAGTTGGCCTCTACGTCTCCGTGGGGCCTTCATATACATCAATAACGTAATATAACCTAACCTAACCCAACCTATCATCTCGGCACTAATATTTGACAACATTCCTGGCGAGTTGGCCTCTACCTCTCCGTGGGACCTTCATATACATCAATAACGTAATTTAACCTAACCTAAACCAACGTAACATCTCGGCGGTAATATTTGACAACATTCCTGGCCAGTTGGCCCCTACGTCTCCGTGGGGCCTTCATATACATCAATAACGTAATATAACCTAACCTAACCCAACCTATCATCTCGGCACTAATATTTGTCAACATTCCTGGCGAGTTGGCCTCTACCTCTCCGTGGGACCTTCATATACATCAATAACGTAATTTAACCTAACCTAAACCAACGTAACATCTCGGCGGTAATATTTGACAACATTCCTGGCTTGTTGGCCTCTATGCTTCCGTGGGACCTTTATATACATCAATAACGTAATATAACCTAACCTAGCCCAACGTATCATCTCGGTGGTAATATTTGACAACATTCCTGGCTTGTTGGCCTCTATGTTTCCGTGGGACCTTTATATACATCAATAACGTAATATAACCTAACCTAGCCCAACCTACCATCTCGGCGGTAATATTTGACAACATTCCTGGCGAGTTGGCCTCTACGTCTCCGCGGGACCTTCATATACATCAATAACGTAATACAACCTAACCTAACCCAACCTAACCATTCGGCGCTATTATTTGACAACATTCCTGGCGAGTTGGCCTCTACGTCTCCGTGGGACTTTTATATACATCAATAGCGTAATATAAACTAACCTAACCCAACCTAATATCTCGGTACTAATATTTGACAACATTCCTGGCGAGTTGGCCTCTACGTCTCCGTGGGAATTTTATATACATCAATAACGTAATATAATCTAACCTAACCCAACCTATCATCTCGGCACTAATATTTGACAACATTCCTGGCGAGTTGGCCTCTACCTCTCCGTGGGACCTTCATATACATCAATAACGTAATTTAACCTAACCTAAACCAACGTAACATCTCGGCGGTAATATTTGACAACATTCCTGGCCAGTTGGCCCCAACGTCTCCGTGGGGCCTTCATATACATCAATAACGTAATATAACCTAACCTAACCCAACCTATCATCTCGGCACTAATATTTGACAACATTCCTGGCGAGTTGGCCTCTACCTCTCCGTGGGACCTTCATATACATCAATAACGTAATTTAACCTAACCTAAACCAACGTAACATCTCGGCGGTAATATTTGACAACATTCCTGGCTTGTTGGCCTCTATGCTTCCGTGGGACCTTTATATACATCAATAACGTAATATAACCTAACCTAGCCCAACGTATCATCTCGGTGGTAATATTTGACAACATTCCTGGCTTGTTGGCCTCTATGTTTCCGTGGGACCTTTATATACATCAATAACGTAATATAACCTAACCTAGCCCAACCTACCATCTCGGCGGTAATATTTGACAACATTCCTGGCGAGTTGGCCTCTACGTCTCCGCGGGACCTTCATATACATCAATAACGTAATACAACCTAACCTAACCCAACCTAACCATTCGGCGCTATTATTTGACAACATTCCTGTCGAGTTGGCCTCTACGTCTCCGTGGGACTTTTATATACATCAATAGCGTAATATAAACTAACCTAACCCAACCTAATATCTCGGTACTAATATTTGACAACATTCCTGGCGAGTTGGCCTCTACGTCTCCGTGGGAATTTTATATACATCAATAACGTAATATAATCTAACCTAACCCAACCTATCATCCCGGCACTAATATTTGACAACATTCCTGGCGAGTTGGCCTCTACCTCTCCGTGGGACATTCATATACATCAATAACGTAATTTAACCTAACCTAAACCAACGTAACATCTCGGCGGTAATATTTGACAACATTCCTGGCTTGTTGGCCTCTATGTTTCCGTGGGACCTTTATATACATCAATAACGTAATATAACCTAACCTAGCCCAACGTATCATCTCGGTGGTAATATTTGACAACATTCCTGGCGAGCTGGCCTCTACGTCTCCGTGGGAATTTTATATACATCAATAACGCAATATAACATTACCTAACCCAATCTCACATCACGGCGGTAATATTTGACAACATTCGTGGCGAGTTGGACTCTACGTCACCGTGGGACCTTCATATACATCAATAACGTGATATTACCTAACCTAAACCAACGTATCATGTCGCCGGTAATATTTGACAACATTCCTGGCTAGTTGGCCTCTATGTTTCCGTGGGACCTTTATATACATCAATAACGTAATATAACCTAACCTAGCCCAACCTATCATCTCGGCGGTAATATTTGACAACATTCCTGGCGAGTTGGCCTCTACGTCTCCCCGGGACCTTCATATACATCAATAACGTAATACAACCTAACCTAACCCAACCTAACCTTTCGGCGCTATTATTTGACAACATTCCTGTCGAGTTGGCCTCTACGTCTCCGTGGGACTTTTATATACATCAATAGCGTAATATAAACTAACCTAACCCAACCTAATATCTCGGTACTAATATTTGACAACATTCCTGGCGAGTTGGCCTCTACGTCTCCGTGGGAATTTTATATACATCAATAACGTAATATAACATTACCTAACCCAATCTCACATCACGGCGTTAATATTTGACAACATTCCTGGCGAGTTGGCCTCTACGTCTCCGTGGGAATTTTATATACATCAATAACGTAATATAACATTACCTAACCCAATCTCACATCACGGCGGTAATATTTGACAACATTCCTGGCGAGTTGGCCTCTACGTCACCGTGGGACCTTCATATACATCAATAACGTGATATTACCTAACCTAACCCAACCTAACATCTCGGCACTAATATTTGACAACATTCCTGGCGAGTTGGCCTCTACCTCTCCGTGAGACCTTCATATACATCAATAACGTAATATAACCTAACCTAGCCCAACCTATCATCTCGGGAGGTAATATTTGACAGCATTCCTGGCGAGTTGGCCTCTACGTCTCCGTGGGAATTTTATATACATCAATAACGTAATATAACCTAACCTAACCCAACGTTACATCTCGGCGGTAATATTTAACAACATTCCTGGCTTGTTGGCCTCTATGTTTCCGTGGGACCTTTATATACATCAATAACCTAATATAACCTAACCTAGCCCAACCTAACATCTCGGCGGTAATATTTGACAACATTCCTGGCGAGTTGGCCTCTACCTCTCCGTGGGACCTTCATATACATCAATAACGTAATTTAACCTAACCTAAACCAACGTATCATGTCGGCGGTAATATTTGACAACATTCCTGGCTTGTTGGCCTCTATGTTTCCGTGGGACCTTTATATACATCAATAACGTAATACAACCTAACCTAACCCAACCTAACCTTTCGGAGCTATTATTTGACAACATTCCTGTCGAGTTTGCCTCTACGTCTCCGTGGGACTTTTATATACATCAATAGCGTAATATAAACTAACCTAACCCAACCTAATATCTCGGTACTAATATTTGACAACATTCCTGGCGAGTTGGCCTCTACGTCTCCGTGGGAATTTTATATACATCAATAACGTAATATAATCTAACCTAACCCAACCTATCATCTCGGCACTAATATTTGACAACATTCCTGGCGAGTTGGCCTCTACCTCTCGGTGGGACCTTCATATACATCAATAACGTAATTTAACCTAACCTAAACCAACGTAACATCTCGGCGGTAATATTTGACAACATTCCTGGCTTGTTGGCCTCTATGTTTCCGTGGGACCTTTATATACATCAATAACGTAATATAACCTAACCTAGCCCAACGTATCATCTCGGTGGTAATATTTGACAACATTCCTGGCGAGTTGGCCTCTACGTCTCCGTGGGAATTTTATATACATCAATAACGTAATATAACCTAACCTAACCCAACCTAACATCTCGGCGGTAATATTTGACAACATTCCTGGCGAGTTGGCCTCTACGTCTCCGTGGGACTTTTATATACATCAATAACGTAATATAATCTAACCTAACCCAACCTATCATCTCGGCGGTAATATTTGACAACATTCCTGGCGAGTTGGCCTCTACGTCTCCGTGGGACCTTCATATACATCAATAACGTAATATAACCTAACCTAACCCAACCTGATACATCGGCGGTAATATTTCACAACATTCCTGGCGAGTTGGCCTCTACGTCACCGTGGGACTTTTATATACATCAATAACGTAATTTAACCTAAAATACCCCAACGTAACATCTCGGCTGTAATATTTGACAACATTCCTGGCTTGTTGGACTCAATGTTTCCGTGGGACCTTTATATACATCAATAACGTAATATAACCTAACCTAACCCAACCTAACATCTCGGCGGTAATATTTGACAACATTCCTGGCGAGTTGGCCTCTACGTCTCCGTGGGACCTTCATATACATCAATAACGTAATATAACCTAGCTTAACCCAAGGTAACATCTCGGCGGTAATATTTTACAACATTCCTGGCGAGTTGGTCTCTACGTCTCCGTGGGACTTTTATATACATCAATAACGTAATTTAACCTAAAATACCCCAACGTAACATCTCGGCTGTAATATTTGACAACATTCCTGGCTTGTTGGACTCTATGTTTCCGTGGGACCTTTATATAGATCAATAACGTAATATAACCTAACCTAACACAACCTAACATCTCGGCGGCAATATGTGACAACACTCCTGGCGAGTTGGCCTCTACGTCTCCGTGGGGCCTTCATATACATCAATAACGTAATATAACCTAACCTAACCCAACCTATCATCTCGGCACTAATATTTGACAACATTCCTGGCGAGTTGGCCTCTACCTCTCCGTGGGACCTTCATATACATCAATAACGTAATTTAACCTAACCTAAACCAACGTAACATCTCGGCGGTAATATTTGACAACATTCCTGGCCAGTTGGCCCCTACGTCTCCGTGGGGCCTTCATATACATCAATAACGTAATATAACCTAACCTAACCCAACCTATCATCTCGGCACTAATATTTGTCAACATTCCTGGCGAGTTGGCCTCTACCTCTCCGTGGGACCTTCATATACATCAATAACGTAATTTAACCTAACCTAAACCAACGTAACATCTCGGCGGTAATATTTGACAACATTCCTGGCTTGTTGGCCTCTATGCTTCCGTGGGACCTTTATATACATCAATAACGTAATATAACCTAACCTAGCCCAACGTATCATCTCGGTGGTAATATTTGACAACATTCCTGGCTTGTTGGCCTCTATGTTTCCGTGGGACCTTTATATACATCAATAACGTAATATAACCTAACCTAGCCCAACCTACCATCTCGGCGGTAATATTTGACAACATTCCTGGCGAGTTGGCCTCTACGTCTCCGCGGGACCTTCATATACATCAATAACGACTCTGAGATAGCGCGTACCCAACCTAACCATTCGGCGCTATTATTTGACAACATTCCTGGCGAGTTGGCCTCTACGTCTCCGTGGGACTTTTATATACATCAATAGCGTAATATAAACTAACCTAACCCAACCTAATATCTCGGTACTAATATTTGACAACATTCCTGGCGAGTTGGCCTCTACGTCTCCGTGGGAATTTTATATACATCAATAACGTAATATAATCTAACCTAACCCAACCTATCATCTCGGCACTAATATTTGACAACATTCCTGGCGAGTTGGCCTCTACCTCTCCGTGGGACCTTCATATACATCAATAACGTAATTTAACCTAACCTAAACCAACGTAACATCTCGGCGGTAATATTTGACAACATTCCTGGCCAGTTGGCCCCAACGTCTCCGTGGGGCCTTCATATACATCAATAACGTAATATAACCTAACCTAACCCAACCTATCATCTCGGCACTAATATTTGACAACATTCCTGGCGAGTTGGCCTCTACCTCTCCGTGGGACCTTCATATACATCAATAACGTAATTTAACCTAACCTAAACCAACGTAACATCTCGGCGGTAATATTTGACAACATTCCTGGCTTGTTGGCCTCTATGCTTCCGTGGGACCTTTATATACATCAATAACGTAATATAACCTAACCTAGCCCAACGTATCATCTCGGTGGTAATATTTGACAACATTCCTGGCTTGTTGGCCTCTATGTTTCCGTGGGACCTTTATATACATCAATAACGTAATATAACCTAACCTAGCCCAACCTACCATCTCGGCGGTAATATTTGACAACATTCCTGGCGAGTTGGCCTCTACGTCTCCGCGGGACCTTCATATACATCAATAACGTAATACAACCTAACCTAACCCAACCTAACCATTCGGCGCTATTATTTGACAACATTCCTGTCGAGTTGGCCTCTACGTCTCCGTGGGACTTTTATATACATCAATAGCGTAATATAAACTAACCTAACCCAACCTAATATCTCGGTACTAATATTTGACAACATTCCTGGCGAGTTGGCCTCTACGTCTCCGTGGGAATTTTATATACATCAATAACGTAATATAATCTAACCTAACCCAACCTATCATCCCGGCACTAATATTTGACAACATTCCTGGCGAGTTGGCCTCTACCTCTCCGTGGGACATTCATATACATCAATAACGTAATTTAACCTAACCTAAACCAACGTAACATCTCGGCGGTAATATTTGACAACATTCCTGGCTTGTTGGCCTCTATGTTTCCGTGGGACCTTTATATACATCAATAACGTAATATAACCTAACCTAGCCCAACGTATCATCTCGGTGGTAATATTTGACAACATTCCTGGCGAGCTGGCCTCTACGTCTCCGTGGGAATTTTATATACATCAATAACGCAATATAACATTACCTAACCCAATCTCACATCACGGCGGTAATATTTGACAACATTCGTGGCGAGTTGGACTCTACGTCACCGTGGGACCTTCATATACATCAATAACGTGATATTACCTAACCTAAACCAACGTATCATGTCGCCGGTAATATTTGACAACATTCCTGGCTAGTTGGCCTCTATGTTTCCGTGGGACCTTTATATACATCAATAACGTAATATAACCTAACCTAGCCCAACCTATCATCTCGGCGGTAATATTTGACAACATTCCTGGCGAGTTTGGCCTCTACGTCTCCGCGGGACCTTCATATACATCAATAACGTAATACAACCTAACCTAACCCAACCTAACCTTTCGGCGCTATTATTTGACAACATTCCTGTCGAGTTGGCCTCTACGTCTCCGTGGGACTTTTATATACATCAATAGCGTAATATAAACTAACCTAACCCAACCTAATATCTCGGTACTAATATTTGACAACATTCCTGGCGAGTTGGCCTCTACGTCTCCGTGGGAATTTTATATACATCAATAACGTAATATAATCTAACCTAACCCAACCTATCATCTCGGCACTAATATTTGACAACATTCCTGGCGAGTTGGCCTCTACCTCTCCGTGGGACCTTCATATACATCAATAACGTAATTTAACCTAACCTAAACCAACGTAACATCTCGGCGGTAATATTTGACAACATTCCTGGCTTGTTGGCCTCTATGTTTCCGTGGGACCTTTATATACATCAATAACGTAATATAACCTAACCTAGCCCAACGTATCATCTCGGTGGTAATATTTGACAACATTCCTGGCGAGTTGGCCTCTACGTCTCCGTGGGAATTTTATATACATCAATAACGTAATATAACATTACCTAACCCAATCTCACATCACGGCGGTAATATTTGACAACATTCCTGGCGAGTTGGCCTCTACGTCACCGTGGGACCTTCATATACATCAATAAATGAATATAACCTAACCTAACCCAACCTAACATTTCGGCGGTAATATTTGACAACATTCCTGTCGAGTTGGCCTCTACGTCTCCGTGGGGCCTTAATATACATCAATAACGTAATATAACCTAACCTAACCCAACCTAACACATCGGAGGTAATATTTGACAACATTCCTGGTGAGTTGGCCTCTACGTCACCGTGGGACCTTCATATACATCAATAACGTGATATTACCTAACCTAACCCAACCTAACATCTCGGCGCTAATATTTGACAACATTCCTGGCGAGTTGGCCTCTACCTCTCCGTGAGACCTTCATATACATCAATAACGTAATTTAACATAACCCAAACCAACGTAACATCTCGGCGGTAATATTTGACAACATTCCTGGCTTGTTGGCCTCTATGTTTCCGTGGGACCTTTATATATATCAATAACGTAATATAAACTAACCTAACCCAACCTAATATCTCGGTACTAATATTTGACAACATTCCTGGCGAGTTGGCCTCTACCTCTCCGTGAGACCTTCATATACATCAATAACGTAATTTAACATAACCCAAACCAACGTAACATCTCGGCGGTAATATTTGACAACATTCCTGGCTTGTTGGCCTCTATGTTTCCGTGGGACCTTTATATACATCAATAACGTAATATAACCTAACCTAGCCCAACCAATCATCTCGGGAGGTAATATTTGACAGCATTCCTGGCGAGTTGGCCTCTACGTCTCCGTGGGAATTTTATATACATCAATAACGTAATATAACCTAACCTAACCCAACCTAACCTTTCGGCGCTATTATTTGACAACATTCCTGTCGAGTTGGCCTCTACGTCTCCGTGGGACTTTTATATACATCAATAGCGTAATATAAACTAACCTAACCCAACCTAATATCTCGGTACTAATATTTGACAACATTCCTGGCGAGTTGGCCTCTACGTCTCCGTGGGAATTTTATATACATCAATAACGTAATATAATCTAACCTAACCCAACCTATCATCTCGGCACTAATATTTGACAACATTCCTGGCGAGTTGGCCTCTACCTCTCCGTGGGACATTCATATACATCAATAACGTAATTTAACCTAACCTAAACCAACGTAACATCTCGGCGGTAATATTTGACAACATTCCTGGCTTGTTGGCCTCTATGTTTCCGTGGGACCTTTATATACATCAATAACGTAATATAACCTAACCTAGCCCAACGTATCATCTCGGTGGTAATATTTGACAACATTCCTGGCGAGCTGGCCTCTACGTCTCCGTGGGAATTTTATATACATCAATAACGCAATATAACATTACCTAACCCAATCTCACATCACGGCGGTAATATTTGACAACATTCGTGGCGAGTTGGACTCTACGTCACCGTGGGACCTTCATATACATCAATAACGTGATATTACCTAACCTAAACCAACGTATCATGTCGCCGGTAATATTTGACAACATTCCTGGCTAGTTGGCCTCTATGTTTCCGTGGGACCTTTATATACATCAATAACGTAATATAACCTAACCTAGCCCAACCTATCATCTCGGCGGTAATATTTGACAACATTCCTGGCGAGTTGGCCTCTACGTCTCCCCGGGACCTTCATATGCATCAATAACGTAATACAACCTAACCTAACCCAACCTAACCTTTCGGCGCTATTATTTGACAACATTCCTGTCGAGTTGGCCTCTACGTCTCCGTGGGACTTTTATATACATCAATAGCGTAATATAAACTAACCTAACCCAACCTAATATCTCGGTACTAATATTTGACAACATTCCTGGCGAGTTGGCCTCTACGTCTCCGTGGGAATTTTATATACATCAATAACGTAATATAACATTACCTAACCCAATCTCACATCACGGCGTTAATATTTGACAACATTCCTGGCGAGTTGGCCTCTACGTCTCCGTGGGAATTTTATATACATCAATAACGTAATATAACATTACCTAACCCAATCTCACATCACGGCGGTAATATTTGACAACATTCCTGGCGAGTTGGCCTCTACGTCACCGTGGGACCTTCATATACATCAATAACGTGATATTACCTAACCTAACCCAACCTAACATCTCGGCACTAATATTTGACAACATTCCTGGCGAGTTGGCCTCTACCTCTCCGTGAGACCTTCATATACATCAATAACGTAATATAACCTAACCTAGCCCAACCTATCATCTCGGGAGGTAATATTTGACAGCATTCCTGGCGAGTTGGCCTCTACGTCTCCGTGGGAATTTTATATACATCAATAACGTAATATAACCTAACCTAACCCAACGTTACATCTCGGCGGTAATATTTAACAACATTCCTGGCTTGTTGGCCTCTATGTTTCCGTGGGACCTTTATATACATCAATAACCTAATATAACCTAACCTAGCCCAACCTAACATCTCGGCGGTAATATTTGACAACATTCCCGGCGAGTTGGCCTCTACCTCTCCGTGGGACCTTCATATACATCAATAACGTAATTTAACCTAACCTAAACCAACGTATCATGTCGGCGGTAATATTTGACAACATTCCTGGCTTGTTGGCCTCTATGTTTCCGTGGGACCTTTATATACATCAATAACGTAATACAACCTAACCTAACCCAACCTAACCTTTCGGAGCTATTATTTGACAACATTCCTGTCGAGTTTGCCTCTACGTCTCCGTGGGACTTTTATATACATCAATAGCGTAATATAAACTAACCTAACCCAACCTAATATCTCGGTACTAATATTTGACAACATTCCTGGCGAGTTGGCCTCTACGTCTCCGTGGGAATTTTATATACATCAATAACGTAATATAATCTAACCTAACCCAACCTATCATCTCGGCACTAATATTTGACAACATTCCTGGCGAGTTGGCCTCTACCTCTCGGTGGGACCTTCATATACATCAATAACGTAATTTAACCTAACCTAAACCAACGTAACATCTCGGCGGTAATATTTGACAACATTCCTGGCTTGTTGGCCTCTATGTTTCCGTGGGACCTTTATATACATCAATAACGTAATATAACCTAACCTAGCCCAACGTATCATCTCGGTGGTAATATTTGACAACATTCCTGGCGAGTTGGCCTCTACGTCTCCGTGGGAATTTTATATACATCAATAACGTAATATAACCTAACCTAACCCAACCTAACATCTCGGCGGTAATATTTGACAACATTCCTGGCGAGTTGGCCTCTACGTCTCCGTGGGACTTTTATATACATCAATAACGTAATATAATCTAACCTAACCCAACCTATCATCTCGGCGGTAATATTTGACAACATTCCTGGCGAGTTGGCCTCTACGTCTCCGTGGGACCTTCATATACATCAATAACGTAATATAACCTAACCTAACCCAACCTGATACATCGGCGGTAATATTTGACAACATTCCTGGCGAGTTGGCCTCTACGTCACCGTGGGACTTTTATATACATCAATAACGTAATTTAACCTAAAATACCCCAACGTAACATCTCGGCTGTAATATTTGACAACATTCCTGGCTTGTTGGACTCAATGTTTCCGTGGGACCTTTATATACATCAATAACGTAATACAACCTAACCTAACCCAACCTAACATCTCGGCGGTAATATTTGACAACATTCCTGGCGAGTTGGCCTCTACGTCTCCGTGGGACCTTCATATACATCAATAACGTAATATAACCTAGCTTAACCCAAGGTAACATCTCGGCGGTAATATTTTACAACATTCCTGGCGAGTTGGCCTCTACGTCTCCGTGGCACTTTTATATACATCAATAACGTAATTTAACCTAAAATACCCCAACGTAACATCTCGGCTGTAATATTTGACAACATTCCTGGCTTGTTGGACTCTATGTTTCCGTGGGACCTTTATATAGATCAATAACGTAATATAACCTAACCTAACACAACCTAACATCTCGGCGGCAATATGTGACAACACTCCTGGCGAGTTGGCCTCTACGTCTCCGTGGGGCCTTCATATACATCAATAACGTAATATAACCTAACCTAACCCAACCTAACATCTCGGCACTAATATTTGACAACATTCCTGGCGAGTTGGCCTCTACCTCTCCGTGGGACCTTTATATACATCAATAACGTAATATAACCTAACCTAACCCAACCTAACATCTCGGCGGTAATATTTGACAACATTCCTGGCGAGTTGGCCTCTACGTCTCCGTGGGACCTTCATATACATCAATAACGTAATATAACCTAACCTAAGCCAACCTATCATTTCGGCGGTAATATTTGAAAACATTCCTGTCGAGTTGGCCTCTACGTTTCCGTGGGACCTTTATATATATCAGTACCGTAATATAACCTAACCTAACCCAACCTAACATCTCGGCGGTAATATTTGACAACATTCCTGGCGAGTTGGCCTCTACGTCTCCGTGACACCTTCATATCCATCAATAACGTAATATAACCTAATATAACCCAACCTAACCACTCGGCGCTATTGTATGACAATATTCCTGGCGAGTTGGCCTCTACGTCTCCGTGGGACTTTTATATACATCAATAACGTAATTTAACCTAGCTTAACCCAACGTAACATCTCGGCGGTAATATTTTACAACATTCCTGGCGAGTTGGCCTCTACGTCTCCGTGGGACTTTTATATACATCAATAACGTAATTTAACCTAAAATACCCCAACGTAAAATCTCGGCTGTAATATTTGACAACATTCCTGGCTTGTTGGACTCTATGTTTCCGTGGGACCTTTATATACATCAATAACGTAATATAACCTAACCTAACCCAACCTAACATCTCGGCGGTAATATTTGACAACATTCCTGGCGAGTTGGCCTCTACGTCTCCGTGGGACCTTCATATACATCAATAACGTAATATAACCTAACCTAAGCCAACCTATCATCTCGGCGGTAATATTTGAAAACATTCCTGTCGAGTTGGCCTCTACGTTTCCGTGGGACCTTTATATATATCAGTAACGTAATATAACCTAACCTAACCCAACCTAACATCTCGGCGGTAATATTTGACAACATTCCTGGCGAGTTGGCCTCTACGTCTCCGTGACACCTTCATATCCATCAATAACGTAATATAACCTAATATAACCCAACCTAACCACTCGGCGCTATTATATGACAATATTCCTGGCGAGTTGGCCTCTACGTCTCCGTGGGACTTTTATATACATCAATAACGTAATTTAACCTAAAATACCCCAACGTAACATCTCGGCTGTAATATTTGACAACATTCCTGGCTTGTTGGACTCTATGTTTCCGTGGGACCTTTATATACATCAATAACGTAATATAACCTAACCTAACCCAACCTAACATCTCGGCGGTAATATTTGACAACATTCCTGGCGAGTTGGCCTCTACGTCTCCGTGGGACCTTCATATACATCAATAACGTAATATAACCTAGCTTAACCCAAGGTAACATCTCGGCGGTAATATTTTACAACATTCCTGGCGAGTTGGCCTCTACGTCTCCGTGGGACTTTTATATACATCAATAACGTAATTTAACCTAAAATACCCCAACGTAACATCTCGGCTGTAATATTTGACAACATTCCTGGCTTGTTGGACTCTATGTTTCCGTGGGACCTTTATATAGATCAATAACGTAATATAACCTAACCTAACACAACCTAACATCTCGGCGGCAATATGTGACAACACTCCTGGCGAGTTGGCCTCTACGTCTCCGTGGGGCCTTCATATACATCAATAACGTAATATAACCTAACCTAACCCAACCTAACATCTCGGCACTAATATTTGACAACATTCCTGGCGAGTTGGCCTCTACGTCTCCGTGGGACCTTCATATACATCAATAACGTAATATAACCTAACCTAAGCCAACCTATCATCTCGGCGGTAATATTTGAAAACATTCCTGTCGAGTTGGCCTCTACGTTTCCGTGGGACCTTCATATACATCAATAACGTAATATAACCTAACCTAAGCCAACCTATCATTTCGGCGGTAATATTTGAAAACATTCCTGTCGAGTTGGCCTCTACGTTTCCGTGGGACCTTTATATATATCAGTAACGTAATATAACCTAACCTAACCCAACCTAACATCTCGGCGGTAATATTTGACAACATTCCTGGCGAGTTGGCCTCTACGTCTCCGTGACACCTTCATATCCATCAATAACGTAATATAACCTAATATAACCCAACCTAACCACTCGGCGCTATTGTATGACAATATTCCTGGCGAGTTGGCCTCTACGTCTCCGTGGGGCTTTTATATACATCAATAACGTAATTTAACCTAGCTTAACCCAACGTAACATCTCGGCGGTAATATTTTACAACATTCCTGGCGAGTTGGCCTCTACGTCTCCGTGGGACTTTTATATACATCAATAACGTAATTTAACCTAAAATACCCCAACGTAAAATCTCGGCTGTAATATTTGACAACATTCCTGGCTTGTTGGACTCTATGTTTCCGTGGGACCTTTATATACATCAATAACGTAATATAACCTAACCTAACCCAACCTAACATCTCGGCGGTAATATTTGACAACATTCCTGGCGAGTTGGCCTCTACGTCTCCGTGGGACCTTCATATACATCAATAACGTAATATAACCTAACCTAAGCCAACCTATCATCTCGGCGGTAATATTTGAAAACATTCCTGTCGAGTTGGCCTCTACGTTTCCGTGGGACCTTTATATATATCAGTAACGTAATATAACCTAACCTAACCCAACCTAACATCTCGGCGGTAATATTTGACAACATTCCTGGCGAGTTGGCCTCTACGTCTCCGTGACACCTTCATATCCATCAATAACGTAATATAACCTAATATAACCCAACCTAACCACTCGGCGCTATTATATGACAATATTCCTGGCGAGTTGGCCTCTACGTCTCCGTGGGACTTTTATATACATCAATAACGTAATTTAACCTAGCTTAACCCAACGTAACATCTCGGCGGTAATATTTTACAACATTCCTGGCGAGTTGGCCTCTACGTCTCCGTGGGACTTTTATATACATCAATAACGTAATTTAACCTAAAATACCCCAACGTAACATCTCGGCTGTAATATTTGACAACATTCCTGGCTTGTTGGACTCTATGTTTCCGTGGGACCTTTATATACATCAATAACGTAATATAACCTAACCTAACCCAACCTAACATCTCGGCGGTAATATCTGACAACATTCCTGGCGAGTTGGCCTCTACGTCTCCGTGGGACCTTCATATACATCAATAACGTAATATAACCTAACCTAAGCCAACCTATCATCTCGGCGGTAATATTTGAAAACATTCCTGTCGAGTTGGCCTCTACGTTTCCGTGGGACCTTTATATATATCAGTAACGTAATATAACCTAACCTAACCCAACCTAACATCTCGGCGGTAATATTTGACAACATTCCTGGCGAGTTGGCCTCTACGTCTCCGTGACACCTTCATATCCATCAATAACGTAATATAACCTAATATAACCCAACCTAACCACTCGGCGCTATTATATGACAATATTCCTGGCGAGTTGGCCTCTACGTCTCCGTGGGACTTTTATATACATCAATAACGTAATTTAACCTAAAATACCCCAACGTAACATCTCGGCGGTAATATTTGACAACATTCCTGGCGAGTTGGCCTCTACGTCTCCGTGGGACCTTCATATACATCAATAACGTAATATAACCTAGCTTAACCCAAGGTAACATCTCGGCGGTAATATTTTACAACATTCCTGGCGAGTTGGCCTCTACGTCTCCGTGGGACTTTTATATACATCAATAACGTAATTTAACCTAAAATACCCCAACGTAACATCTCGGCTGTAATATTTGACAACATTCCTGGCTTGTTGGACTCTATGTTTCCGTGGGACCTTTATATAGATCAATAACGTAATATAACCTAACCTAACACACACTAACATCTCGGCGGCAATATGTGACAACACTCCTGGCGAGTTGGCCTCTACGTCTCCGTGGGGCCTTTATATACATCAATAACGTAATATAACCTAACCTAACCCAACCTAACATCTCGGCACTAATATTTGACAACATTCCTGGCGAGTTGGCCTCTACCTCTCCGTGGGACCTTTATATACATCAATAACGTAATTTAACCTAACCTAGCCCAACCTAACATCTCGGCGGTAATATTTGACAACATTCCTGGCGAGTTGGCCTCTACGTCTCCGTGGGACCTTCATATACATCAGTAACGTAATATAACCTAACCTAAGCCAACCTATCATTTCGGCGGTAATATTTGAAAACATTCCTGTCGAGTTGGCCTCTACGTTTCCGTGGGACCTTTATATATATCAGTAACGTAATATAACCTAACCTAACCCAACCTAACATCTCGGCGGTAATATTTGACAACATTCCTGGCGAGTTGGCCTCTACGTCTCCGTGACACCTTCATATCCATCAATAACGTAATATAACCTAATATAACCCAACCTAACCACTCGGCGCTCTTGTATGACAATATTCCTGGCGAGTTGGCCTCTACGTCTCCGTGGGACTTTTATATACATCAATAACGTAATATAACCTAACCTAACCCAACCTAACATCTCGGCGGTAATATTTGACAACATTCCTGGCGAGTTGGCCTCTACGTCTCCGTGGGACCTTCATATACATCAATAACGTAATATAACCTAACCTAAGCCAACCTATCATCTCGGCGGCAATATGTGACAACATTCCTGGCGAGTTGGCCTCTACCTCTCCGTGGGGCCTTCATATACATCAATAACGTAATATAACCTAACCTAACCCAACCCAACTTCTCGGCACTAATATTTGACAACATTCCTGGCGAGTTAGCCTCTACGTCTCCGTGGGCCCTTCATATACATCAATAACGTAATATAACCTAACCTAACCCAACCTAATACATCGGCGGTAATATTTGACAACATTCCTGGCGAGTTGGCCTCTTCGTCTCCGTGGGACCTTGACATACATCAATAACGTAATATAACCTAACCTAAGCCAACCTATAATCTCGGCGGTAATATTTGAAAACATTCCTGTCGAGTTTGCCTCTACCTCTCCGTGGGACCTTTATATACATCAATAACGTAATATAACCTAACCTAACCCAACCTAACATCTCGGCGGTAATATTTGACAACATTCATGGCGAGTTGGCCTCTACGTCTCCGTGGGACCTTCATATCCATCAATAACGTAATATAACCTAATATAACCCAACCTAACCACTCGGCGGTAATATTTGAAAACATTCCTGTCGAGTTGGCCTCTACGTTTCCGTGGGACCTCTATATATATCAATAACGTAATATAACCTAACCTAACCCAACCTATCATCTCGGCGGTAATATTTGACAACATTCCAGGCGATTCGGGCTCTACGTCTCCGTGGGACTTTTATATACATCAATACCGTAATTTAACCTAAAATACCCCAACGTAACATCTCGGCTGTAATACTTGACAACATTCCTGGCTTGTTGGCCTCTATGTTTCCGTGGGACCTTTATATACATCAATAACGTAATATAACCTAACCTAACCCAACCTAACATCTCGGCGGCAATATTTGACAACATTCCTGGCGAGTTGGCCTCTACGTCTCCGTGGCGCCTTCATATACATCAATAACGTAATATAACCTAACCTAACCCAACCCAACTTCTCGGCACTAATATTTGACAACATTCCTGGCGAGTTAGCCTCTACGTCTCCGTGGAACTTCCTATACATCAATAACGTAATATAACGTAACCTAACCCAACCTAAGATTTCGGCGCTATTATTTGAGAACATTGCTGTCGAGTTGGCCTCTACGTCTCCGTTGGACCTTTATATACATCAATAACGTAATATAACCTAACCTAACCCAACCTAACATCTCGGCGGTAATATTTGACAACATTCCTTGCGAGTTGGCCTCTACGTCTCCGTGACACCTTCATATCCATCAATAACGTAATATAACCTAATATAACCCAACCTAACCACTCGGCGCTATTATATGACAATATTCCTGGCGAGTTGGCCTCTACGTCTCCGTGGGCCCTTCATATACATCAATAACGTAATATAACCTAACCTAACCCAACCTAATACATCGGCGGTAATATTTGACAACATTCCTGGCGAGTTGGCCTCTGCGTCACCGTGGGACCTTCATATACATCAATAACGTAATATTACCTAATCTAACCCAACCTAACATCTCGGCACTAATATTTGACAACATTCCTGGCGAGTTGGCCTCCACCTCTCCGTGGGACCTTCATATACATCAATAACGTAATTTAACCTAACCCAAACCAACGTAACATCTCGGCGGTAATATTTGACAACATTCCTGGCGAGTTAGCCTCTACGTCTCCGTGGGAATTTTATGTACATCAATAACGTAATATAACCTAACCTAACCCAACCTAACATCTCGGCGGTAATATTTGACAACATTCCTGGCGAATTGGCCTCTACGTCTGCGTGGGGCCTTCATATACATCAATAACGTAATATAACCTAACCTAACCCAACCTATCATCTCGGCGGTAATATTTGACAACATTCCTGGCGAGTTGGCCTCTACGTCTCCGTGGGGCCTTCATATACATCAATAACGTAATATAACCTTACATAACCCAACCTAACCTTTCGGCGCTATTATTTGACAACATTCCTGGCGGGTTGGCATCTACGTCTCCGTGGGGCCTTTATATACATCAATAACGTAATATAACCTTATATAACCCGACCTAACCTCTCGGCGTTATTATTTGACAACATTCCTGGCGAGTTGGCATCTACGTCTCTGTGGGGCTTTTATATACATCAATAACGTAATATAACCTAACCTAACCCAACCCAACTTCTCGGCACTAATATTTGACAACATTCCTGGCGAGTTAGCCTCTACGTCTCCGTGGAACTTCATATACATCAATAACGTAATATAACCTAACCTAACCCAACCTAAGATTTCGGCGCTATTATTTGACATCATTCCTGTCGAGTTGGCCTCTACGTCTCCGTGGGACTTTTATATACATCAATAGCGTAATATAACCTAACCTAACCCAACCTAATATCTCGGTACTTATATTTTACATCATTCCTGGCGAGTTGGCCTCTACGTCTCCGTGGGACCTTTATATACATCAATAACGTAATATAACCTAACCTAACCCAACCTAACATCTCGGCGGTAATATTTGACAACATTCCTGGCGAGTTGGCCTCTACGTCTCCGTGGGACCTTCATACACATCAATAACGTAATATAACCGAACCTAAGCCAACCTGTCATCTCGGCGGTAATATTTGAAAACATTCCTGTCGAGTTGGCCTCTACGTTTACGTGGGACCTTTATATATATCAATAACGTAATATAACCTAACCTAACCCAACCTAACATCTCGGCGGTAATATTTGACAACATTCCTGGCGAGTTGGCCTCTACGTCTCCGTGGGGCCTTCATATACATCAAGAACGTAATATAACCTAACCTAACCCAACCCAACTTCTCGGCACTAATATTTGACAACATTCCTGGCGAGTTAGCCTCTACGTCTCCGTGGAACTTCATATACATCAATAACGTAATATAACCTAACCTAACCCAACCTAAGATTTCGGCGCTATTATTTGACAACATTCCTGTCGAGTTGGCCTCTACGTCTCCGTGGGACCTTTATATACATCAATAACGTAATATAACCTAACCTAACCCAACCTAACATCTCGGCGGTAATATTTGACAACATTCCTGGCGAGTTGGCCTCTACGTCTCCGTGACACCTTCATATCCATCAATAACGTAATATAACCTAATATAACCCAACCTAACCACTCGGCGCTATTATATGACAATATTCCTCGCGAGTTGGCCTCTACGTCTCCGTGGGCCCTTCATATACATCAATAACGTAATATAACCTAACCTAACCCAACCTAATACATCGGCGGTAATATTTGACAACATTCCTGGCGAGTTGGCCTCTACGTCACCGTGGGACCTTCATATACATCAATAACGTAATATTACCTAACCTAACCCAACCTAACATCTCGGCGGTAATATTTGACAACATACCTGGCGAATTGGCCTCTACGTCTCCGTGGGGCCTTCATATACATCAATAACGTAATATAACCTAACCTAACCCAACCTATCATCTCGGCGGTAATATTTGACAACATTCCTGGCGAGTTGGCCTCTACGTCTCCGTGGGACCTTCATATACATCAATAACGTAATATAACCTAACCTAAGCCAACCTATCATCTCGGCGGTAATATTTGAAAACATTCCTGTCGAGTTGGCCTCTACGTTTACGTGGGACCTTTATATATATCAATAACGTAATATAACCTAACCTAACCCAACCTAACATCTCGGCGGTAATATTTGACAACATTCCTGGCGAGTTGGCCTCTACGTCTCCATGGGGCCTTCATATACATCAATAACGTAATATAACCTAACCTAACCCAACCCAACTTCTCGGCACTAATATTTGACAACATTCCTGGCGAGTTAGCCTCTACGTCTCCGTGGAACTTCATATACATCAATAACGTAATATAACCTAACCTAACCCAACCTAAGATTTCGGCGCTATTATTTGACAACATTCCTGTCGAGTTGGCCTCTACGTCTCCGTGGGACCTTTATATACATCAATAACGTAATATAACCTAACCTAACCCAACCTAACATCTCGGCGGTAATATTTGACAACATTCCTGGCGAGTTGGCCTCTACGTCCCCGTGACACCTTCATATCCATCAATAACGTAATATAACCTAGTATAACCCAACCTAACCACTCGGCGCTATTATATGACAATATTCCTGGCGAGTTGGCCTCTACGTCTCCGTGGGCCCTTCATATACATCAATACCGTAATATAACCTAACCTAACCCAACCTAATACATCGGCGGTAATATTTGACAACATTCCTGGCGAGTTGGCCTCTACGTCACCGTGGGACCTTCATATACATCAATAACGTAATATTACCTAACCTAACCCAACCTAACATCTCGGCGGTAATATTTGACAACATACCTGGCGAATTGGCCTCTACGTCTCCGTGGGGCCTTCATATACATCAATAACGTAATATAACCTAACCTAACCCAACCTATCATCTCGGCGGTAATATTTGACAACATTCCTGGCGAGTTGGCCTCTACGTCTCCGTGGGACCTTCATATACATCAATAACGTAATATAACCTTACATAACCCAACCTAACCTTTCGGCGCTATTATTTGACAACATTCCTGGCGGGTTGGCATCTACGTAGCCGTGGGGCCTTTATATACATCAATAACGTAATATAACCTTATATAACCTAACCTAACCTCTCGGCGCTATTATTTGACAACATTCCTGGCGAGTTGGCATCTACGTCGCCGTGGGGCTTTTATATACATCAATAACGTAATATAACCTAACCTAACCCAACCCAACTTCTCGGCACTAATATTTGACAACATTCCTGGCGAGTTAGCCTCTACGTCTCCGTGGAACTTCATATACATAAATAACGTAATATAACCTAACCTAACCCAACCTAAGATTTCGGCGCTATAATTTGACAACATTCCTGTCGAGTTGGCCTCTACGTTTCCGTGGGACCTTTATATATATCAGTAACGTAATATAACCTAACCTAACCCAACCTAACATCTCGGCGGTAATATTTGACAAACATTCCTGGCGATTTGGCCTCTACGTCTCCGTGACACCTTCATATCCATCAATAACGTAATATAAGCTAATATAACCCAACCTAACCACTCGGCGCTAGTATATGACAATATTCCTGGCGAGTTGGCCTCTACGTCTCCGTGGGACTTTTATATACATCAATAACGTAATTTAACCTAAAATACCCCAACGTAACATCTCGGCTGTAATATTTGACAACATTCCTGGCTTGTTGGACTCTATGTTTCCGTGGGACCTTTATATACATCAATAACGTAATATAACCTAACCTAACCCAACCTAACATCTCGGCGGTAATATTTGACAACATTCATGGCGAGTTGGCCTCTACGTCTCCGTGGGACCTTCATATACATCAATAACGTAATATAACCTAACCTAAGCCAACCTATCATCTCGGCGGTAATATTTGAAAACATTCCTGTCGAGTTGGCCTCTACGTTTCCGTGGGACCTCTATATATATCAATAACGTAATATAACCTAATCTAACCCAACCTATCATCTCGGCGGTAATATTTGACAACATTCCAGGCGAGTTGGGCTCTACGTCTCCGTGGGACTTTTATATACATCAATAACGTAATTTAACCTAAAATACCCCAACGTAACATCTCGGCTGTAATACTTGACAACATTCCTGGCTTGTTGGCCTCTATGTTTCCGTGGGACCTTTATATACATCAATAACGTAATATAACCTAACCTAAGCCAACCTATCATCTCGGCGGTAATATTTGAAAACATTCCTGTCGAGTTGGCCTCTACGTTTACGTGGGACCTTTATATATATCAATAACGTAATATAACCTAACCTAACCCAACCTAACATCTCGGCGGTAATATTTGACAACATTCCTGGCGAGTTGGCCTCTACGTCTCCGTGGGGCCTTCATATACATCAATAACGTAATATAACCTAACCTAACCCAACCCAACTTCTCGGCACTAATATTTGACAACATTCCTGGCGAGTTAGCCTCTACGTCTCCGTGGAACTTCATATACATCAATAACGTAATATAACCTAACCTAACCCAACCTAAGATTTCGGCGCTATTATTTGACAACATTCCTGTCGAGTTGGCCTCTACGTCTCCGTGAGAATTTTATATACATCAATAACGTAATATAACCTAACCTAACCCAACCTAACATCTCGGCGGTAATATTTGACAACATACCTGGCGAATTGGCCTCTACGTCTCCGTGGGGCCTTCATATACATCAATAACGTAATATAACCTAACCTAACCCAACCTATCATCTCGGCGGTAATATTTGACAACATTCCTGGCGAGTTGGCCTCTACGTCTCCGTGGGACCTTCATATACATCAATAACGTAATATAACCTTACATAACCCAACCTAACCTTTCGGCGCTATTATTTGACAACATTCCTGGCGGGTTGGCATCTACGTCGCCGTGGGGCCTTTATATTCATCAATAACGTAATATAACCTTATATAACCTAACCTAACCTCTCGGCGCTATTATTTGACAACATTCCTGGCGAGTTGGCATCTACGTCTCCGTGGGACTTTTATATACATCAATAACGTAATTTAACCTAAAATACCCCAACGTAACATCTCGGCTGTAATATTTGACAACATTCCTGGCTTGTTGGCCTCTATGTTTCCGTGGGACCTTTATATACGTCAATAACGTAATATAACCTAACCTAACCCAACCTAACATCTCGGCGGCAATATTTGACAACATTCCTGGCGAGTTGGCCTCTACGTCTCCGTGGGGCCTTCATATACATCAATAACGTAATATAACCTAACCTAACCCAACCCAACTTCTCGGCACTAATATTTGACAACATTCCTGGCGAGTTAGCCTCTACGTCTCCGTGGAACTTCATATACATCAATAACGTAATATAACGTAACCTAACCCAACCTAAGATTTCGGCGCTATTATTTGAGAACATTCCTGTCGAGTTGGCCTCTACGTCTCCGTTGGACCTTTATATACATCAATAACGTAATATAACCTAATATAACCCAACCTAACCACTCGGCGCTATTATATGACAATATTCCTGGCGAGTTGGCCTCTACGTCTCCGTGGGCCCTTCATAAACATCAATAACGTAATATAACCTAACTTAACCCAACCTAATACATCGGCGGTAATATTTGACAACATTCCTGGCGAGTTGGCCTCTGCGTCACCGTGGGACCTTCATATACATCAATAACGTAATATTACCTAATCTAACCCAACCTAACATCTCGGCACTAATATTTGACAACATTCCTGGCGAGTTGGCCTCCACCTCTCCGTGGGACCTTCATATACATCAATAACGTAATTTAACCTAACCCAAACCAACGTAACATCTCGGCGGTAATATTTGACAACATTCCTGGCGAGTTAGCCTCTACGTCTCCGTGAGAATTTTATATACATCAATAACGTAATATAACCTAACCTAACCCAACCTAACATCTCGGCGGTAATATTTGACAACATACCTGGCGAATTGGCCTCTACGTCTCCGTGGGGCCTTCATATACATCAATAACGTAATATAACCTAACCTAACCCAACCTATCATCTCGGCGGTAATATTTGACAACATTCCTGGCGAGTTGGCCTCTACGTCTCCGTGGGACCTTCATATACATCAATAACGTAATATAACCTTACATAACCCAACCTAACCTTTCGGCGCTATTATTTGACAACATTCCTGGCGGGTTGGCATCTACGTCGCCGTGGGGCCTTTATATACATCAATAACGTAATATAACCGTATATAACCTAACCTAACCTCTCGGCGCTATTATTTGACAACATTCCTGGCGAGTTGGCATCTACGTCGCCGTGGGGCTTTTATATACATCAATAACGTAATATAACCTAACCTAACCCAACCCAACTTCTCGGCACTAATATTTGACAACATTCCTGGCGAGTTAGCCTCCACGTCTCCGTGGAACTTCATATACATAAATAACGTAATATAACCTAACCTAACCCAACCTAAGATTTCGGCGCTATAATTTGACAACATTCCTGTCGAGTTGGCCTCTACGTTTCCGTGGGACCTTTATATATATCAGTAACGTAATATAACCTAACCTAACCCAACCTAACATCTCGGCGGTAATATTTGACAAACATTCCTGGCGAGTTGGCCTCTACGTCTCCGTGACACCTTCATATCCATCAATAACGTAATATAAGCTAATATAACCCAACCTAACCACTCGGCGCTATTATATGACAATATTCCTGGCGAGTTGGCCTCTACGTCTCCGTGGGACTTTTATATACATCAATAACGTAATTTAACCTAAAATACCCCAACGTAACATCTCGGCTGTAATATTTGACAACATTCCTGGCTTGTTGGACTCTATGTTTCCGTGGGACCTTTATATACATCAATAACGTAATATAACCTAACCTAACCCAACCTAACATCTCGGCGGTAATATTTGACAACATTCATGGCGAGTTGGCCTCTACGTCTCCGTGGGACCTTCATATACGTCAATAACGTAATATAACCTAACCTAAGCCAACCTATCATCTCGGCGGTAATATTTGAAAACATTCCTGTCGAGTTGGCCTCTACGTCTCCGTGGGGCCTTCATATACATCAATAACGTAATATAACCTAACCTAACCCAACCCAACTTCTCGGCACTAATATTTGACAACATTCCTGGCGAGTTAGCCTCTACGTCTCCGTGGAACTTCATATATATCAATAACGTAATATAACGTAACCTAACCCAACCTAAGATTTCGGCGCTATTATTTGAGAACATTCCTGTCGAGTTGGCCTCTACGTCTCCGTTGGACCTTTATATAACTCAATAACGTAATATAACCTAACCTAACCCAACCTAACATCTCGGCGGTAAGATTTGACAACATTCCTGGCGAGTTGGCCTCTACGTCTCCGTGAAACCTTCATATCCATCAATAACGTAATATAACCTAATATAACCCAACCTAACCACTCGGCGCTATTATATGACAATATTCCTGGCGAGTTGGCCTCTACGTCTCCGTGGGCCCTTCATATACATCAATAACGTAATATAACCTAACCTAACCCAACCTAATACATCGGCGGTAATATTTGACAACATTCCTGGTGAGTTGGCCTCTGCGTCACCGTGGGACCTTCATATACATCAATAACGTAATATTACCTAATCTAACCCAACCTAACATCTCGGCACTAATATTTGACAACATTCCTGGCGAGTTGGCCTCCACCTCTCCGTGGGACCTTCATATACATCAATAACGTAATTTAACCTAACCCAAACCAACGTAACATCTCGGCGGTAATATTTGACAAACATTCCTGGCGAGTTGGCCTCTACGTCTCCGTGACACCTTCATATCCATCAATAACGTAATATAAGCTAATATAACCCAACCTAACCACTCGGCGCTATTATATGACAATATTCCTGGCGAGTTGGCCTCTACGTCTCCGTGGGACTTTTATATACATCAATAACGTAATTTAACCTAAAATACCCCAACGTAACATCTCGGCTGTAATATTTGACAACATTCCTGGCTTGTTGGACTCTATGTTTCCGTGGGACCTTTATATACATCAATAACGTAATATAACCTAACCTAACCCAACCTAACATCTCGGCGGTAATATTTGACAACATTCATGGCGAGTTGGCCTCTACGTCTCCGTGGGACCTTCATATACGTCAATAACGTAATATAACCTAACCTAAGCCAACCTATCATCTCGGCGGTAATATTTGAAAACATTCCTGTCGAGTTGGCCTCTACGTCTCCGTGGGGCCTTCATATACATCAATAACGTAATATAACCTAACCTAACCCAACCCAACTTCTCGGCACTAATATTTGACAACATTCCTGGCGAGTTAGCCTCTACGTCTCCGTGGAACTTCATATATATCAATAACGTAATATAACGTAACCTAACCCAACCTAAGATTTCGGCGCTATTATTTGAGAACATTCCTGTCGAGTTGGCCTCTACGTCTCCGTTGGACCTTTATATAACTCAATAACGTAATATAACCTAACCTAACCCAACCTAACATCTCGGCGGTAAGATTTGACAACATTCCTGGCGAGTTGGCCTCTACGTCTCCGTGAAACCTTCATATCCATCAATAACGTAATATAACCTAATATAACCCAACCTAACCACTCGGCGCTATTATATGACAATATTCCTGGCGAGTTGGCCTCTACGTCTCCGTGGGCCCTTCATATACATCAATAACGTAATATAACCTAACCTAACCCAACCTAATACATCGGCGGTAATATTTGACAACATTCCTGGTGAGTTGGCCTCTGCGTCACCGTGGGACCTTCATATACATCAATAACGTAATATTACCTAATCTAACCCAACCTAACATCTCGGCACTAATATTTGACAACATTCCTGGCGAGTTGGCCTCCACCTCTCCGTGGGACCTTCATATACATCAATAACGTAATTTAACCTAACCCAAACCAACGTAACATCTCGGCGGTAATATTTGACAACATTCCTGGCGAGTTAGCCTCTACGTCTCCGTGGGAATTTTATGTACATCAATAACGTAATACAACCTAACCTAACCCAACCTAACATCTCGGCGGTAATATTTGACAACATTCCTGGCGAGTTGGCCTCTACGTCTCCGTGGGGCCTTCATATACATCAATAACGTAATATAACCTTACATAACACAACCTAACCTTTCGGCGCTATTATTTGACAACATTCCTGACGGGTTGGCATCTACGTCTCCGTGGGGCCTTTATATACATCAATAACGTAATATAACCTTATATAACCCGACCTAACCTCTCGGCGTTATTATTTGACAACATTCCTGGCGAGTTGGCATCTACGTCTCTGTGGGGCTTTTATATACATCAATAACGTAATATAACCTAACCTAACCCAACCCAACTTCTCGGCACTAATATTTGACAACATTCCTGGCGAGTTAGCCTCTACGTCTCCGTGGAACTTCATATACATCAATAACGTAATATAACCTAACCTAACCCAACCTAAGATTTCGGCGCTATTATTTGACAACATTCCTGTCGAGTTGGCCTCTACGTCTCCGTGGGACTTTTATATACATCAATAGCGTAATATAACCTAACCTAACCCAACCTAATATCTCGGTACTAATATTTTACATCATTCCTGGCGAGTTGGCCTCTACGTCTCCGTGGGACCTTTATATACATCAATAACGTAATATAACCTAACCTAACCCAACCTAACAGCTCGGCGGTAATATTTGACAACATTCCTGGCGAGTTGGCATCTACGTCTCCGTGGGACCTTCATATACATCAATAACGTAATATAACCTAACCTAAGCCAACCTATCATCTCGGCGGTAATATTTGAAAACATTCCTGTCGAGTTGGCCTCTACGTTTACGTGGGACCTTTATATATATCAATAACGTAATATAACCTAACCTAACCCAACCTAACATCTCGGCGGTAATATTTGACAACATTCCTGGCGAGTTGGCCTCTACGTCTCCGTGGGGCCTTCATATACATCAATAACGTAATATAACCTAACCTAACCCAACCCAACTTCTCGGCACTAATATTTGACAACATTCCTGGCGAGTTAGCCTCTACGTCTCCGTGGAACTTCATATACATCAATAACGTAATATAACCTAACCTAACCCAACCTAAGATTTCGGCGCTATTATTTGACAACATTCCTGTCGAGTTGGCCTCTACGTCTCCGTGGGACCTTTATATACATCAATAACGTAATATATCCTAACCTAACCCAACCTAACATCTCGGCGGTAATATTTCACAACATTCCTGGCGAGTTGGCCTCTACGTCTCCGTGACACCTTCATATCCATCAATAACGTAATATAACCTAATATAACCCAACCTAACCACTCGGCGCTATTATATGACAATATTCCTGGCGAGTTGGCCTCTACGTCTCCGTGGGCCATTCATATACATCAATAACGTAATATAACCTAACCTAACCCAACCTAATACATCGGCGGTAATATTTGACAACATTCCTGGCGAGTTGGCCTCTACGTCACCGTGGGACCTTCATATACATCAATAACGTATTTCAACCTAACCCAAACCAACGTAACATCTCGGCGGTAATATTTGACAACATTCCTGGCGAGTTAGCCTCTACGTCTCCGTGAGAATTTTATATACATCAATAACGTAATATAACCTAACCTAACCCAACCTAACATCTCGGCGGTAATATTTGACAACATACCTGGCGAATTGGCCTCTACGTCTCCGTGGGGCCTTCATATACATCAATAACGTAATATAACCTAACCCAACCCAACCTATCATCTCGGCGGTAATATTTGACAACATTCCTGGCGAGTTGGCCTCTACGTCTCCGTGGGACCTTCATATACATCAATAACGTAATATAACCTTACATAACCCAACCTAACCTTTCGGCGCTATTATTTGACAACATTCCTGGCGGGTTGGCATCTACGTCGCCGTGGGGCCTTTATATACATCAATAACGTAATATAACCTTACATAACCTAACCTAACCTCTCGGCGCTATTATTTGACAACATTCCTGGCGAGTTGGCATCTACGTCGCCGTGGGGCTTTTATATACATCAATAACGTAATATAACCTAACCTAACCCAACCCAACTTCTCGGCACTAATATTTGACAACATTCCTGGCGAGTTAGCCTCTACGTCTCCGTGGAACTTCATATACATAAATAACGTAATATAACCTAACCTAACCCAACCTAAGATTTTGGCGCTATAATTTGACAACATTCCTGTCGAGTTGGCCTCTACGTTTCCGTGGGACCTTTATATATATCAGTAACATAGTATAACCTAACCTAACCCAACCTAACATCTCGGCGGTAATATTTGACAAACATTCCTGGCGAGTTGGCCTCTACGTCTCCGTGGGACTTTTATATACATCAATAACGTAATTTAACCTAAAATACCCCAACGTAACATCTCGGCTGTAATATTTGACAACATTCCTGGCTTGTTGGACTCTATGTTTCCGTGGGACCTTTATATACATCAATAACGTAATATAACCTAACCTAACCCAACCTAACATCTCGGCGGTAATATTTGACAACATTCCTGGCGAGTTGGCCTCTACGTCTCCGTGGGACCTTCATATAAATCAATAACGTAATATAACCTAACCTAAGCCAACCTATCATCTCGGCGGTAATATTTGAAAACATTCCTGTCGAGTTGGCCTCTACGTTTCCGTGGGACCTTTATATATATCAGTAACGTAATATAACCTAACCTAACCCAACCTAACATCTCGGCGGTAATATTTGACAACATTCCTGGCGAGTTGGCCTCTACGTCTCCGTGACACCTTCATATCCATCAATAACGTAATATAACCTAATATAACCCAACCTAACCACTCGGCGCTATTATATGACAATATTCGTGGCGAGTTGGCCTCTACGTCTCCGTGGGACTTTTATATACATCAATAACGTAATTTAACCTAGCTTAACCCAAGGTAACATCTCGGCGGTAATATTTTACAACATTCCTGGCGAGTTGGCCTCTACGTCTCCGTGGGACTTTTATATACATCAATAACGTAATTTAACCTAAAATACCCCAACGTAACATCTCGGCTGTAATGCTTGACAACATTCCTGGCGAGTTAGCATCTACGTCTCCGTGAGAATTTTATATACATCAATAACGTAATATAACCTAACCTAACCCAACCTAACATCTCGGCGGTAATATTTGACAACATACCTGGCGAATTGGCCTCTACGTCTCCGTGGGGCCTTCATATACATCAATAACGTAATATAACCTAACCTAACCCAACCTATCATCTCGGCGGTAATATTTGACAACATTCCTGGCGAGTTGGCCTCTACGTCTCCGTGGGACCTTCATATACATCAATAACGTAATATAACCTAATATAACCCAAACTAACCACTCGGCGCTATTATATGACAATATTCCTGGCGAGTTGGCCTCTACGTCTCCGTGGGACTTTTATATACATCAATAGCGTAATATAACCTAACCTACCCCAATCTAATATCTCGGTACTAATATTTTACAACATTTCTGGCGAGTTGGCATCTTCGTCTCCGTGGGACCTTGACATACATCAATAACGTAATATAACCTAACCTAAGCCAACCTATCATCTCGGCGGTAATATTTGAAAACATTCCTGTCGAGTTTGCCTCTACGTTTCCGTGGGACCTTTATATATATCAATAACGTAATATAACCTAACCTAACCCAACCAAACATCTCGGCGGTAATATTTGAAAACATTCCTGTCGAGTTTGCCTCTACCTCTCCGTGGGACCTTCATATACATCAATAACGTAATTTAACCTAACCCAAACCAACGTAACATCTCGGCGGTAATATTTGACAACATTCCTGGCGAGTTGGCCTCTACGTCTCCGTGACACCTTCATATCCATCAATAACGTAATATAACCTAATATAACCCAACCTAACCATTCGGCGCTATTATATGACAATATTCCTGGCGAGTTGGCCTCTACGTCTCCGTGGGACCTCTACATATATCAATAACGTAATATAACCTAACCTAACCCAACCTAACATCTCGGCGGTAATATTTGACAACATTCCTGGCGAGTTGGCCTCTACGTATCCGTGGGACCTTCATATACATCAATAACGTAATATAACCTAATATAACCCAACCTAACCACTCGGCGCTATTATATGACAATATTCCTGGCGAGTTGGCCTCTACGTCTCCGTGGGACTTTTATATACATCAATAACGTAATTTAACCTAGCTTAACCCAACCTAACATCTCGGCGGCAATATTTGACAACATTCCTGGCGAGTTGGCCTCTACGTCTCCGTGGGGCCTTCATATACATCAATAACGTAATATAACCTAACATAACCCAACCCAACTTCTCGGCACTAATATTTGACAACATTCCTGGCGAGTTGGCCTCTACGTCTCCGTGGGACCTCTACATATATCAATAACGTAATATAACCTAACCTAACCCAACCTAACATCTCGGCGGTAATATTTGACAACATTCCTGGCGAGTTGGCCTCTACGTATCCGTGGGACCTTCATATACATCAATAACGTAATATAACCTAATATAACCCAACCTAACCACTCGGCGCTATTATATGACAATATTCCTGGCGAGTTGGCCTCTACGTCTCCGTGGGACTTTTATATACATCAATAACGTAATTTAACCTAGCTTAACCCAACCTAACATCTCGGCGGCAATATTTGACAACATTCCTGGCGAGTTGGCCTCTACGTCTCCGTGGGGCCTTCATATACATCAATAACGTAATATAACCTAACATAACCCAACCCAACTTCTCGGCACTAATATTTGACAACATTCCGGGCGAGTTAGCCTCTACGTCTCCGTGGAACTTCATATACATCAATAACGTAATATAACCTAACCTAACCCAACCTAAGATTTCGGCGCTATTATTTGACAACATTCCTGTCGAGTTGGCCTCTACGTCTCCGTGGGACTTTTATATACATCAATAGCGTAATATAACCTAACCTACCCCAATCTAATATCTCGGTACTAATATTTTACAACATTTCTGGCGAGTTGGCCTCTTCGTCTCCGTGGGACCTTGACATACATCAATAACGTAATATAACCTAACCTAAGCCAACCTATCATCTCGGCGGTAATATTTGAAAACATTCCTGTCGAGTTTGCCTCTACGTTTCCGTGGGACCTTTATATATATCAATAACGTAATATAACCTAACCTAACCCAACCTAACATCTCGGCGGTAATATTTGACAACATTCCTGGCGAGTTGGCCTCTACGTCTCCGTGCGACCTTCATATACATCAATAACGTAATATAACCTAACCTAAGCCAACCTATCATCTCGGCGGTAATATTTGAAAACATTCCTGTCGAGTTGGCCTCTACGTTTCCGTGGGACCTTTATATATATCAATAGCGTAATATAACCTAACCTAACCCAACCTAACATCTCGGCGGTAATATTTGACAACATTCCTGGCGAGTTGGCCTCTACGTCTCCGTGACACCTTCATATCCATCAATAACGTAATATAACCTAACATAACCCAACCTAACCACTCGGCGCTATTATATGACAATATTCCTGGCGAGTTGGCCTCTACGTCTCCGTGGGACTTTTATATACATCAATAACGTAATTTAACCTAGCTTAACCCAACCCAACTTCTCGGCACTAATATTTGACAACATTCCTGGCGAATTAGCCTCTACGTCTCCGTGGAACTTCATGTACATCAATAACGTAATATAACCTAACCTTACCCAACCTAAGATTTCGGCGCTATTATTTGACAACATTCCTGGCGAGTTGGCCTCTACCTCTCCGTGGGACCTTCATATACATCAATAACGTAATTTAACCTAACCCAAACCAACGTAACATCTCGGCGGTAATATTTGACAACATTCCTGGCGAGTTGGCCTCTACGTCTCCGTGGGAATTTTGTATACATCAATAACGTAATATAACCTAACCTAACCCAACCTAACCTCTCGGCGGTAATATTTGACAACATTCCTGGCGAGTTGGCCTCTACGTCTCCGTGATACCTTCATATCCATCAATAAAGTAATATAACCTAATATAGCCCAACCTAACCTCTCGGCGGTAATATTTGACAACATTCCTGGCGAATTGGCCTCTACGTCTCCGTGGGACTTTTATATACATCAATAGCGTAATATAACCTAACCTAACCCAACCTAATATCTCGGTACTAATATTTTACAACATTCCTGTCGAGTTGGCCTCTACGTTTCCGTGGGACCTTTATATATATATCATTAACGTAATATAACCTAACCTAACCCAACCTAACATCTCGGCGGTAATATTTGACAACATTCCTGGCGAGTTGGCCTCTACGTCTCCGTGACACCTTCATATCCATCAATAACATAATATAACCTAATATAACCCAACCTAACCACTCGGCTCTATTATATGACAACATTCCTGGCGAGTTGGCCTCTACGTCACCGTGGGACCTTCATATACATCAATAACGTAATATTACCTAACCTAACCCAACCTAACATCTCGGCGGTAATATTTGACAACATACCTGGCGAATTGGCCTCTACGTCTCCGTGGGACCTTCATATACATCAATAACGTAATATAACCTAATATAACCCAACCTAACCACTCGGCGCTATTATATGACAATATTCCTGGCGAGTTGGCCTCTACGTCTCCGTGGGACTTTTATATACATCAATAGCGTAATATAACCTAACCTACCCCAATCTAATATCTCGGTACTAATATTTTACAACATTTCTGGCGAGTTGGCATCTTCGTCTCCGTGGGACCTTGACATACATCAATAACGTAATATAACCTAACCTAAGCCAACCTATCATCTCGGCGGTAATATTTGAAAACATTCCTGTCGAGTTTGCCTCTACGTTTCCGTGGGACCTTTATATATATCAATAACGTAATATAACCTAACCTAACCCAACCAAACATCTCGGCGGTAATATTTGAAAACATTCCTGTCGAGTTTGCCTCTACCTCTCCGTGGGACCTTCATATACATCAATAACGTAATTTAACCTAACCCAAACCAACGTAACATCTCGGCGGTAATATTTGACAACATTCCTGGCGAGTTGGCCTCTACGTCTCCGTGACACCTTCATATCCATCAATAACGTAATATAACCTAATATAACCCAACCTAACCATTCGGCGCTATTATATGACAATATTCCTGGCGAGTTGGCCTCTACGTCTCCGTGGGACCTCTACATATATCAATAACGTAATATAACCTAACCTAACCCAACCTAACATCTCGGCGGTAATATTTGACAACATTCCTGGCGAGTTGGCCTCTACGTATCCGTGGGACCTTCATATACATCAATAACGTAATATAACCTAATATAACCCAACCTAACCACTCGGCGCTATTATATGACAATATTCCTGGCGAGTTGGCCTCTACGTCTCCGTGGGACTTTTATATACATCAATAACGTAATTTAACCTAGCTTAACCCAACCTAACATCTCGGCGGCAATATTTGACAACATTCCTGGCGAGTTGGCCTCTACGTCTCCGTGGGGCCTTCATATACATCAATAACGTAATATAACCTAACATAACCCAACCCAACTTCTCGGCACTAATATTTGACAACATTCCGGGCGAGTTAGCCTCTACGTCTCCGTGGAACTTCATATACATCAATAACGTAATATAACCTAACCTAACCCAACCTAAGATTTCGGCGCTATTATTTGACAACATTCCTGTCGAGTTGGCCTCTACGTCTCCGTGGGACTTTTATATACATCAATAGCGTAATATAACCTAACCTACCCCAATCTAATATCTCGGTACTAATATTTTACAACATTTCTGGCGAGTTGGCCTCTTCGTCTCCGTGGGACCTTGACATACATCAATAACGTAATATAACCTAACCTAAGCCAACCTATCATCTCGGCGGTAATATTTGAAAACATTCCTGTCGAGTTTGCCTCTACCTCTCCGTGGGACCTTCATATACATCAATAACGTAATTTAACCTAACCCAAACCAACGTAACATCTCGGCGGTAATATTTGACAACATTCCTGGCGAGTTGGCCTCTACGTCTCCGTGACACCTTCATATCCATCAATAACGTAATATAACCTAATATAACCCAACCTAACCACTCGGCGCTATTATATGACAATATTCCTGGCGAGTTGGCCTCTACGTCTCCGTGGGACTTTTATATACATCAATAACGTAATTTAACCTAGCTTAACCCAACGTAACATCTCGGCGGTAATATTTTACAACATTCCTGGCGAGTTGGCCTCTACGTCTCCGTGGGACTTTTATATACATCAATAACGTAATTTAACCTAAAATACCCCAACGTAACATCTCGGCTGTAATATTTGACAACATTCCTGGCTTGTTGGACTCTATGTTTCCGTGGGACCTTTATATACATCAATAACGTAATATAACCTAACCTAACCCAACCTAACATCTCGGCGGTAATATTTGACAACATTCCTGGCGAGTTGGCCTCTACGTCTCCGTGGGACCTTCATATACATCAATAACGTAATATAACCTAACCTAAGCCAACCTATCATTTCGGCAGTAATATTTGAAAACATTCCTGTCGAGTTGGCCTCTACGTTTCCGTGGGACCTTTATATATATCAATAACGTAATATAACCTAACCTAACCCAACCTATCATCTCGACGGTAATATTTGACAACATTCCAGGCGAGTTGGCCTCTACGTCTCCGTGGGACTTTTATATACATCAATAACGTAATTTAACCTAAAATACCCCAACATAACATCTCGGCTGTAATACTTGACAACATTCCTGGCTTGTTGGCCTCTATGTTTCCGTGGGACCTTTATATAGATCAATAACGTAATATAACCTAACCTAACACAACCTAACATCTCGGCGGCAATATGTGACAACATTCCTGGCGAGTTGGCCTCTACGTCTCCGTGGGGCCTTCATATACATCAATAACGTAATATAACCTAACCTAACCCAACCCAACTTCTCGGCACTAATATTTGACAACATTCCTGGCGAGTTAGCCTCTACGTCTCCGTGGAACTTCATATACATAAATAACGTAATATAACCTAACCTAACCCAACCTAAGATTTCGGCGCTATTATTTGACAACATTCCTGTCGAGTTGGCCTCTACGTCTCCGTGGGACTTTTATATACATCAATAGCGTAATATAACCTAACCTACCCCAATCTAATATCTCGGTATTAATATTTTACAACATTTCTGGCGAGTTGGCCTCTACCTCTCCGTGGGACCTTCATATACATCAATAACGTAATTTAACCTAACCCAAACCAACGTAACATCTCGGCGGTAATATTTGACAACATTCCTGGCGAGTTGGCCTCTACGTCTCCGTGACACCTTCATATCCATCAATAACGTAATATAACCTAATATAACCCAACCTAACCACTCGGCGCTATTATATGACAATATTCCTGGCGAGTTGGCCTCTACGTCTCCGTGGGGCCTTCATATACATCAATAACGTAATATAACCTAACCTAACCCAACCCAACTTCTCGGCACTAATATTTGACAACATTCCTGGCGAGTTAGCCTCTACGTCTCCGTGGAACTTCATATACATAAATAACGTAATATAACCTAACCTAACCCAACCTAAGATTTCGGCGCTATTATTTGACAACATTCCTGTCGAGTTGGCCTCTACGTCTCCGTGGGACTTTTATATACATCAATAGCGTAATATAACCTAACCTACCCCAATCTAATATCTCGGTATTAATATTTTACAACATTTCTGGCGAGTTGGCCTCTTCGTCTCCGTGGGACCTTGACATACATCAATAACGTAATATAACCTAACCTAACCCAACCTATCATCTCGGCGGTAATATTAGACAACATTCCAGGCGAGTTGGCCTCTACGTCTCCGTGGGACTTTTATATACATCAATAACGTAATTTAACCTAAAATACCCCAACATAACATCTCGGCTGTAATACTTGACAACATTCCTGGCTTGTTGGCCTCTATGTTTCCGTGGGACCTTTATATAGATCAATAACGTAATATAACCTAACCTAACAAAACCTAACATCTCGGCGGCAATATGTGACAACATTCCTGTCGAGTTGGCCTCTACGTCTCCGTGGGACTTTTATATACATCAATAGCGTAATATAACCTAACCTACCCCAATCTAATATCTCGGTACTAATATTTTACAACATTTCTGGCGAGTTGGCCTCTTCGTCTCCGTGGGACCTTGACATACATCAATAACGTAATATAACCTAACCTAAGCCAACCTATCATCTCGGCGGTAATATTTGAAAACATTCCTGTCGAGATTGCCTCTACCTCTCCGTGGGACCTTCATATACATCAATAACGTAATTTAACCTAACCCAAACCAACGTAACATCTCGGCGGTAATATTTGACAACATTCCTGGCGAGTTGGCCTCTACGTCTCCGTGACACCTTCCTATCCATCAATAACGTAATATAACCTAATATAACCCAACCTAACCACTCGGCGCTATTATATGACAATATTCCTGGCGAGTTGGCCTCTACGTCTCCGTGGGACTTTTATATACATCAATAACGTAATTTAACCTAGCTTAACCCAACGTAACATCTCGGCGGTAATATTTTACAACATTCCTGGCGAGTTGGCCTCTACGTCTCCGTGGGACTTTTATATACATCAATAACGTAATTTAACCTAAAATACCCCAACGTAACATCTCGGCTGTAATATTTGACAACATTCCTGGCTTCTTGGACTCTATGTTTCCGTGGGACCTTTATATACATCAATAACGTAATATAACATAACCTAACCCAACCTAACATCTCGGCGGTAATATTTGACAACATTCCTGGCGAGTTGGCCTCTACGTCTCCGTGGGACCTTCATATACATCAATAACGTAATATAACCTAACCTAAGCCAACCTATCATTTCGGCAGTAATATTTGAAAACATTCCTGTCGAGTTGGCCTCTACGTTTCCGTGGGACCTTTATATATATCAATAACGTAATATAACCTAACCTAACCCAACCTATCATCTCGACGGTAATATTTGACAACATTCCAGGCGAGTTGGCCTCTACGTCTCCGTGGGACTTTTATATACATCAATAACGTAATTTAACCTAAAATACCCCAACATAACATCTCGGCTGTAATACTTGACAACATTCCTGGCTTGTTGGCCTCTATGTTTCCGTGGGACCTTTATATAGATCAATAACGTAATATAACCTAACCTAACACAACCTAACATCTCGGCGGCAATATGTGACAACATTCCTGGCGAGTTGGCCTCTACGTCTCCGTGGGGCCTTCATATACATCAATAACGTAATATAACCTAACCTAACCCAACCCAACTTCTCGGCACTAATATTTGACAACATTCCTGGCGAGTTTGCCTCTACGTTTCCGTGGGACCTTTATATATATCAATAACGTAATATAACCTAACCTAACCCAACCAAACATCTCGGCGGTAATATTTGAAAACATTCCTGTCGAGTTTGCCTCTACCTCTCCGTGGGACCTTCATATACATCAATAACGTAATTTAACCTAACCCAAACCAACGTAACATCTCGGCGGTAATATTTGACAACATTCCTGGCGAGTTGGCCTCTACGTCTCCGTGACACCTTCATATCCATCAATAACGTAATATAACCTAATATAACCCAACCTAACCACTCGGCGCTATTATATGACAATATTCCTGGCGAGTTGGCCTCTACGTCTCCGTGGGACTTTTATATACATCAATAACGTAATTTAACCTAAAATACCCCAACATAACATCTCGGCTGTAATACTTGACAACATTCCTGGCTTGTTGGCCTCTATGTTTCCGTGGGACCTTTATATAGATCAATAACGTAATATAACCTAACCTAACACAACCTAACATCTCGGCGGCAATATGTGACAACATTCCTGTCGAGTTGGCCTCTACGTCTCCGTGGGACTTTTATATACATCAATAGCGTAATATAACCTAACCTACCCCAATCTAATATCTCGGTACTAATATTTTACAACATTTCTGGCGAGTTGGCCTCTTCGTCTCCGTGGGACCTTGACATACATCAATAACGTAATATAACCTAACCTAAGCCAACCTATCATCTCGGCGGTAATATTTGAAAACATTCCTGTCGAGTTTGCCTCTACCTCTCCGTGGGACCTTCATATACATCAATAACGTAATTTAACCTAACCCAAACCAACGTAACATCTCGGCGGTAATATTTGACAACATTCCTGGCGAGTTGGCCTCTACGTCTCCGTGACACCTTCCTATCCATCAATAACGTAATATAACCTAATATAACCCAACCTAACCACTCGGCGCTATTATATGACAATATTCCTGGCGAGTTGGCCTCTACGTCTCCGTGGGACTTTTATATACATCAATAACGTAATTTAACCTAGCTTAACCCAACGTAACATCTCGGCGGTAATATTTTACAACATTCCTGGCGAGTTGGCCTCTACGTCTCCGTGGGACTTTTATATACATCAATAACGTAATTTAACCTAAAATACCCCAACGTAACATCTCGGCTGTAATATTTGACAACATTCCTGGCTTCTTGGACTCTATGTTTCCGTGGGACCTTTATATACATCAATAACGTAATATAACATAACCTAACCCAACCTAACATCTCGGCGGTAATATTTGACAACATTCCTGGCGAGTTGGCCTCTACGTCTCCGTGGGACCTTCATATACATCAATAACGTAATATAACCTAACCTAAGCCAACCTATCATTTCGGCAGTAATATTTGAAAACATTCCTGTCGAGTTGGCCTCTACGTTTCCGTGGGACCTTTATATATATCAATAACGTAATATAACCTAACCTAACCCAACCTATCATCTCGACGGTAATATTTGACAACATTCCAGGCGAGTTGGCCTCTACGTCTCCGTGGGACTTTTATATACATCAATAACGTAATTTAACCTAAAATACCCCAACATAACATCTCGGCTGTAATACTTGACAACATTCCTGGCTTGTTGGCCTCTATGTTTCCGTGGGACCTTTATATAGATCAATAACGTAATATAACCTAACCTAACACAACCTAACATCTCGGCGGCAATATGTGACAACATTCCTGGCGAGTTGGCCTCTACGTCTCCGTGGGGCCTTCATATACATCAATAACGTAATATAACCTAACCTAACCCAACCCAACTTCTCGGCACTAATATTTGACAACATTCCTGGCGAGTTTGCCTCTACGTTTCCGTGGGACCTTTATATATATCAATAACGTAATATAACCTAACCTAACCCAACCAAACATCTCGGCGGTAATATTTGAAAACATTCCTGTCGAGTTTGCCTCTACCTCTCCGTGGGACCTTCATATACATCAATAACGTAATTTAACCTAACCCAAACCAACGTAACATCTCGGCGGTAATATTTGACAACATTCCTGGCGAGTTGGCCTCTACGTCTCCGTGACACCTTCATATCCATCAATAACGTAATATAACCTAATATAACCCAACCTAACCACTCGGCGCTATTATATGACAATATTCCTGGCGAGTTGGCCTCTACGTCTCCGTGGGACTTTTATATACATCAATAACGTAATTTAACCTAGCTTAACCCAACGTAACATCTCGGCGGTAATATTTTACAACATTCCTGGCGAGTTGGCCTCTACGTCTCCGTGGGACTTTTATATACATCAATAACGTAATTTAACCTAAAATACCCCAACGTAACATCTCGGCTGTAATATTTGACAACATTCCTGGCTTGTTGGACTCTATGTTTCCGTGGGACCTTTATATACATCAATAACGTAATATAACATAACCTAACCCAACCTAACATCTCGGCGGTAATATTTGACAACATTCCTGGCGAGTTGGCCTCTACGTCTCCGTGGGACCTTCATATACATCAATAACGTAATATAACCTAACCTAAGCCAACCTATCATTTCGGCAGTAATATTTGAAAACATTCCTGTCGAGTTGGCCTCTACGTTTCCGTGGGACCTTTATATATATCAATAACGTAATATAACCTAACCTAACCCAACCTATCATCTCGACGGTAATATTTGACAACATTCCAGGCGAGTTGGCCTCTACGTCTCCGTGGGACTTTTATATACATCAATAACGTAATTTAACCTAAAATACCCCAACATAACATCTCGGCTGTAATACTTGACAACATTCCTGGCTTGTTGGCCTCTATGTTTCCGTGGGACCTTTATATAGATCAATAACGTAATATAACCTAACCTAACACAACCTAACATCTCGGCGGCAATATGTGACAACATTCCTGGCGAGTTGGCCTCTACGTCTCCGTGGGGCCTTCATATACATCAATAACGTAATATAACCTAACCTAACCCAACCCAACTTCTCGGCACTAATATTTGACAACATTCCTGGCGAGTTTGCCTCTACGTTTCCGTGGGACCTTTATATATATCAATAACGTAATATAACCTAACCTAACCCAACCAAACATCTCGGCGGTAATATTTGAAAACATTCCTGTCGAGTTTGCCTCTACCTCTCCGTGGGACCTTCATATACATCAATAACGTAATTTAACCTAACCCAAACCAACGTAACATCTCGGCGGTAATATTTGACAACATTCCTGGCGAGTTGGCCTCTACGTCTCCGTGACACCTTCATATCCATCAATAACGTAATATAACCTAATATAACCCAACCTAACCACTCGGCGCTATTATATGACAATATTCCTGGCGAGTTGGCCTCTACGTCTCCGTGGGACTTTTATATACATCAATAACGTAATTTAACCTAGCTTAACCCAACGTAACATCTCGGCGGTAATATTTTACAACATTCCTGGCGAGTTGGCCTCTACGTCTCCGTGGGACTTTTATATACATCAATAACGTAATTTAACCTAAAATACCCCAACGTAACATCTCGGCTGTAATATTTGACAACATTCCTGGCTTGTTGGACTCTATGTTTCCGTGGGACCTTTATATACATCAATAACGTAATATAACCTAACCTAACCCAACCTAACATCTCGGCGGTAATATTTGACAACATTCCTGGCGAGTTGGCCTCTACGTCTCCGTGGGACCTTCATATACATCAATAACGTAATATAACCTAACCTAAGCCAACCTATCATTTCGGCAGTAATATTTGAAAACATTCCTGTCGAGTTGGCCTCTACGTTTCCGTGGGACCTTTATATATATCAATAACGTAATATAACCTAACCTAACCCAACCTATCATCTCGACGGTAATATTTGACAACATTCCAGGCGAGTTGGCCTCTACGTCTCCGTGGGACTTTTATATACATCAATAACGTAATTTAACCTAAAATACCCCAACATAACATCTCGGCTGTAATACTTGACAACATTCCTGGCTTGTTGGCCTCTATGTTTCCGTGGGACCTTTATATAGATCAATAACGTAATATAACCTAACCTAACACAACCTAACATCTCGGCGGCAATATGTGACAACATTCCTGGCGAGTTGGCCTCTACGTCTCCGTGGGGCCTTCATATACATCAATAACGTAATATAACCTAACCTAACCCAACCCAACTTCTCGGCACTAATATTTGACAACATTCCTGGCGAGTTAGCCTCTACGTCTCCGTGGAACTTCATATACATAAATAACGTAATATAACCTAACCTAACCCAACCTAAGATTTCGGCGCTATTATTTGACAACATTCCTGTCGAGTTGGCCTCTACGTCTCCGTGGGACTTTTATATACATCAATAGCGTAATATAACCTAACCTACCCCAATCTAATATCTCGGTATTAATATTTTACAACATTTCTGGCGAGTTGGCCTCTACCTCTCCGTGGGACCTTCATATACATCAATAACGTAATTTAACCTAACCCAAACCAACGTAACATCTCGGCGGTAATATTTGACAACATTCCTGGCGAGTTGGCCTCTACGTCTCCGTGACACCTTCATATCCATCAATAACGTAATATAACCTAATATAACCCAACCTAACCACTCGGCGCTATTATATGACAATATTCCTGGCGAGTTGGCCTCTACGTCTCCGTGGGACTTTTATATACATCAATAACGTAATTTAACCTAGCTTAACCCAACGTAACATCTCGGCGGTAATATTTTACAACATTCCTGGCGAGTTGGCCTCTACGTCTCCGTGGGACCTTCATATACATCAATAACGTAATATAACCTAACCTAAGCCAACCTATCATCTCGGCGGTAATATTTGAAAACATTCCTGTCGAGTTGGCCTCTTCGTTTTCGTGGGACCTCTATATATATCAATAACGTAATATAACCTAACCTAACCCAACCTAACATCTCGGCGGTAATATTTGACAACATTCCTGGCGTGTTGGCCTCTACGTCTCCGTGGGGCCTTCATATACATCAATAACGTAATATAACCTAACCTAACCCAACCCAACTTCTCGGCACTAATATTTGACAACATTCCTGGCGAGTTAGCCTCTACGTCTCCGTGGAACTTCATATACATAAATAACGTAATATAACCTAACCTAACCCAACCTAAGATTTCGGCGCTATTATTTGACAACATTCCTGTCGAGTTGGCCTCTACGTCTCCGTGGGACTTTTATATACATCAATAGCGTAATATAACCTAACCTACCCCAATCTAATATCTCGGTATTAATATTTTACAACATTTCTGGCGAGTTGGCCTCTTCGTCTCCGTGGGACCTTGACATACATCAATAACGTAATATAACCTAACCTAACCCAACCTATCATCTCGGCGGTAATATTAGACAACATTCCAGGCGAGTTGGCCTCTACGTCTCCGTGGGACTTTTATATACATCAATAACGTAATTTAACCTAAAATACCCCAACATAACATCTCGGCTGTAATACTTGACAACATTCCTGGCTTGTTGGCCTCTATGTTTCCGTGGGACCTTTATATAGATCAATAACGTAATATAACCTAACCTAACACAACCTAACATCTCGGCGGCAATATGTGACAACATTCCTGTCGAGTTGGCCTCTACGTCTCCGTGGGACATTTATATACATCAATAGCGTAATATAACCTAACCTACCCCAATCTAATATCTCGGTACTAATATTTTACAACATTTCTGGCGAGTTGGCCTCTTCGTCTCCGTGGGACCTTGACATACATCAATAACGTAATATAACCTAACCTAAGCCAACCTATCATCTCGGCGGTAATATTTGAAAACATTCCTGTCGAGTTTGCCTCTACCTCTCCGTGGGACCTTCATATACATCAATAACGTAATTTAACCTAACCCAAACCAACGTAACATCTCGGCGGTAATATTTGACAACATTCCTGGCGAGTTGGCCTCTACGTCTCCGTGACACCTTCATATCCATCAATAACGTAATATAACCTAATATAACCCAACCTAACCACTCGGCGCTATTATATGACAATATTCCTGGCGAGTTGGCCTCTACGTCTCCGTGGGACTTTTATATACATCAATAACGTAATTTAACCTAGCTTAACCCAACGTAACATCTCGGCGGTAATATTTTACAACATTCCTGTCGAGTTGGCCTCTACGTCTCCGTGGGACTTTTATATACATCAATAGCGTAATATAACCTAACCTACCCCAATCTAATATCTCGGTATTAATATTTTACAACATTTCTGGCGAGTTGGCCTCTTCGTCTCCGTGGGACCTTGACATACATCAATAACGTAATATAACCTAACCTAACCCAACCTATCATCTCGGCGGTAATATTAGACAACATTCCAGGCGAGTTGGCCTCTACGTCTCCGTGGGACTTTTATATACATCAATAACGTAATTTAACCTAAAATACCCCAACATAACATCTCGGCTGTAATACTTGACAACATTCCTGGCTTGTTGGCCTCTATGTTTCCGTGGGACCTTTATATAGATCAATAACGTAATATAACCTAACCTAACACAACCTAACATCTCGGCGGCAATATGTGACAACATTCCTGTCGAGTTGGCCTCTACGTCTCCGTGGGACTTTTATATACATCAATAGCGTAATATAACCTAACCTACCCCAATCTAATATCTCGGTACTAATATTTTACAACATTTCTGGCGAGTTGGCCTCTTCGTCTCCGTGGGACCTTGACATACATCAATAACGTAATATAACCTAACCTAAGCCAACCTATCATCTCGGCGGTAATATTTGAAAACATTCCTGTCGAGTTTGCCTCTACCTCTCCGTGGGACCTTCATATACATCAATAACGTAATTTAACCTAACCCAAACCAACGTAACATCTCGGCGGTAATATTTGACAACATTCCTGGCGAGTTGGCCTCTACGTCTCCGTGACACCTTCATATCCATCAATAACGTAATATAACCTAATATAACCCAACCTAACCACTCGGCGCTATTATATGACAATATTCCTGGCGAGTTGGCCTCTACGTCTCCGTGGGACTTTTATATACATCAATAACGTAATTTAACCTAGCTTAACCCAACGTAACATCTCGGCGGTAATATTTTACAACATTCCTGGCGAGTTGGCCTCTACGTCTCCGTGGGACTTTTATATACATCAATAACGTAATTTAACCTAAAATACCCCAACGTAACATCTCGGCTGTAATATTTGACAACATTCCTGGCTTGTTGGACTCTATGTTTCCGTGGGACCTTTATATACATCAATAACGTAATATAACCTAACCTAACCCAACCTAACATCTCGGCGGTAATATTTGACAACATTCCTGGCGAGTTGGCCTCTACGTCTCCGTGGGACCTTCATATACATCAATAACGTAATATAACCTAACCTAAGCCAACCTATCATTTCGGCAGTAATATTTGAAAACATTCCTGTCGAGTTGGCCTCTACGTTTCCGTGGGACCTTTATATATATCAATAACGTAATATAACCTAACCTAACCCAACCTATCATCTCGACGGTAATATTTGACAACATTCCAGGCGAGTTGGCCTCTACGTCTCCGTGGGACTTTTATATACATCAATAACGTAATTTAACCTAAAATACCCCAACATAACATCTCGGCTGTAATACTTGACAACATTCCTGGCTTGTTGGCCTCTATGTTTCCGTGGGACCTTTATATAGATCAATAACGTAATATAACCTAACCTAACACAACCTAACATCTCGGCGGCAATATGTGACAACATTCCTGGCGAGTTGGCCTCTACGTCTCCGTGGGGCCTTCATATACATCAATAACGTAATATAACCTAACCTAACCCAACCCAACTTCTCGGCACTAATATTTGCCAACATTCCTGGCGAGTTAGCCTCTACGTCTCCGTGGAACTTCATATACATAAATAACGTAATATAACCTAACCTAACCCAACCTAAGATTTCGGCGCTATTATTTGACAACATTCCTGTCGAGTTGGACTCTACGTCTCCGTGGGACTTTTATATACATCAATAGCGTAATATAACCTAACCTACCCCAATCTAATATCTCGGTATTAATATTTTACAACATTTCTGGCGAGTTGGCCTCTTCGTCTCCGTGGGACCTTGACATACATCAATAACGTAATATAACCTAACCTAACCCAACCTATCATCTCGGCGGTAATATTAGACAACATTCCAGGCGAGTTGGCCTCTACGTCTCCGTGGGACTTTTATATACATCAATAACGTAATTTAACCTAAAATACCCCAACATAACATCTCGGCTGTAATACTTGACAACATTCCTGGCTTGTTGGCCTCTATGTTTCCGTGGGACCTTTATATAGATCAATAACGTAATATAACCTAACCTAACACAACCTAACATCTCGGCGGCAATATGTGACAACATTCCTGTCGAGTTGGCCTCTACGTCTCCGTGGGACTTTTATATAAATCAATAGCGTAATATAACCTAACCTACCCCAATCTAATATCTCGGTACTAATATTTTACAACATTTCTGGCGAGTTGGCCTCTTCGTCTCCGTGGGACCTTGACATACATCAATAACGTAATATAACCTAACCTAAGCCAACCTATCATCTCGGCGGTAATATTTGAAAACATTCCTGTCGAGTTTGCCTCTACCTCTCCGTGGGACCTTCATATACATCAATAACGTAACTTAACCTAACCCAAACCAACGTAACATCTCGGCGGTAATATTTGACAACATTCCTGGCGAGTTGGCCTCTACGTCTCCGTGACACCTTCCTATCCATCAATAACGTAATATAACCTAATATAACCCAACCTAACCACTCGGCGCTATTATATGACAATATTCCTGGCGAGTTGGCCTCTACGTCTCCGTGGGACTTTTATATACATCAATAACGTAATTTAACCTAGCTTAACCCAACGTAACATCTCGGCGGTAATATTTTACAACATTCCTGGCGAGTTGGCCTCTACGTCTCCGTGGGACTTTTATATACATCAATAACGTAATTTAACCTAAAATACCCCAACGTAACATCTCGGCTGTAATATTTGACAACATTCCTGGCTTCTTGGACTCTATGTTTCCGTGGGACCTTTATATACATCAATAACGTAATATAACATAACCTAACCCAACCTAACATCTCGGCGGTAATATTTGACAACATTCCTGGCGAGTTGGCCTCTACGTCTCCGTGGGACCTTCATATACATCAATAACGTAATATAACCTAACCTAAGCCAACCTATCATTTCGGCAGTAATATTTGAAAACATTCCTGTCGAGTTGGCCTCTACGTTTCCGTGGGACCTTTATATATATCAATAACGTAATATAACCTAACCTAACCCAACCTATCATCTCGACGGTAATATTTGACAACATTCCAGGCGAGTTGGCCTCTACGTCTCCGTGGGACTTTTATATACATCAATAACGTAATTTAACCTAAAATACCCCAACATAACATCTCGGCTGTAATACTTGACAACATTCCTGGCTCGTTGGCCTCTATGTTTCCGTGGGACCTTTATATAGATCAATAACGTAATATAACCTAACCTAACACAACCTAACATCTCGGCGGCAATATGTGACAACATTCCTGGCGAGTTGGCCTCTACGTCTCCGTGGGGCCTTCATATACATCAATAACGTAATATAACCTAACCTAACCCAACCCAACTTCTCGGCACTAATATTTGACAACATTCCTGGCGAGTTTGCCTCTACGTTTCCGTGGGACCTTTATATATATGAATAACGTAATATAACCTAACCTAACCCAACCAAACATCTCGGCGGTAATATTTGAAAACATTCCTGTCGAGTTTGCCTCTACCTCTCCGTGGGACCTTCATATACATCAATAACGTAATTTAACCTAACCCAAACCAACGTAACATCTCGGCGGTAATATTTGACAACATTCCTGGCGAGTTGGCCTCTACGTCTCCGTGACACCTTCCTATCCATCAATAACGTAATATAACCTAATATAACCCAACCTAACCACTCGGCGCTATTATATGACAATATTCCTGGCGAGTTGGCCTCTACGTCTCCGTGGGACTTTTATATACATCAATAACGTAATTTAACCTAGCTTAACCCAACGTAACATCTCGGCGGTAATATTTTACAACATTCCTGGCGAGTTGGCCTCTACGTCTCCGTGGGACTTTTATATACATCAATAACGTAATTTAACCTAAAATACCCCAACGTAACATCTCGGCTGTAATATTTGACAACATTCCTGGCTTCTTGGACTCTATGTTTCCGTGGGACCTTTATATACATCAATAACGTAATATAACATAACCTAACCCAACCTAACATCTCGGCGGTAATATTTGACAACATTCCTGGCGAGTTGGCCTCTACGTCTCCGTGGGACCTTCATATACATCAATAACGTAATATAACCTAACCTAAGCCAACCTATCATTTCGGCAGTAATATTTGAAAACATTCCTGTCGAGTTGGCCTCTACGTTTCCGTGGGACCTTTATATATATCAATAACGTAATATAACCTAACCTAACCGAACCTATCATCTCGACGGTAATATTTGACAATATTCCAGGCGAGTTGGCCTCTACGTCTCCGTGGGACTTTTATATACATCAATAACGTAATTTAACCTAAAATACCCCAACATAACATCTCGGCTGTAATACTTGACAACATTCCTGGCTTGTTGGCCTCTATGTTTCCGTGGGACCTTTATATAGATCAATAACGTAATATAACCTAACCTAACACAACCTAACATCTCGGCGGCAATATGTGACAACATTCCTGGCGAGTTGGCCTCTACGTCTCCGTGGGGCCTTCATATACATCAATAACGTAATATAACCTAACCTAACCCAACCCAACTTCTCGGCACTAATATTTGACAACATTCCTGGCGAGTTTGCCTCTACGTTTCCGTGGGACCTTTATATATATCAATAACGTAATATAACCTAACCTAACCCAACCAAACATCTCGGCGGTAATATTTGAAAACATTCCTGTCGAGTTTGCCTCTACCTCTCCGTGGGACCTTCATATACATCAATAACGTAATTTAACCTAACCCAAACCAACGTAACATCTCGGCGGTAATATTTGACAACATTCCTGGCGAGTTGGCCTCTACGTCTCCGTGACACCTTCATATCCATCAATAACGTAATATAACCTAATATAACCCAACCTAACCACTCGGCGCTATTATATGACAATATTCCTGGCGAGTTGGCCTCTACGTCTCCGTGGGACTTTTATATACATCAATAACGTAATTTAACCTAGCTTAACCCAACGTAACATCTCGGCGGTAATATTTTACAACATTCCTGGCGAGTTGGCCTCTACGTCTCCGTGGGACTTTTATATACATCAATAACGTAATTTAACCTAAAATACCCCAACGTAACATCTCGGCTGTAATATTTGACAACATTCCTGGCTTGTTGGACTCTATGTTTCCGTGGGACCTTTATATACATCAATAACGTAATATAACCTAACCTAACCCAACCTAACATCTCGGCGGTAATATTTGACAACATTCCTGGCGAGTTGGCCTCTACGTCTCCGTGGGACCTTCATATACATCAATAACGTAATATAACCTAACCTAACCCAACCTATCATTTCGGCAGTAATATTTGAAAACATTCCTGTCGAGTTGGCCTCTACGTTTCCGTGGGACCTTTATATATATCAATAACGTAATATAACCTAACCTAACCCAACCTATCATCTCGACGGTAATATTTGACAACATTCCAGGCGAGTTGGCCTCTACGTCTCCGTGGGACTTTTATATACATCAATAACGTAATTTAACCTAAAATACCCCAACATAACATCTCGGCTGTAATACTTGACAACATTCCTGGCTTGTTGGCCTCTATGTTTCCGTGGGACCTTTATATAGATCAATAACGTAATATAACCTAACCTAACACAACCTAACATCTCGGCGGCAATATGTGACAACATTCCTGGCGAGTTGGCCTCTACGTCTCCGTGGGGCCTTCATATACATCAATAACGTAATATAACCTAACCTAACCCAACCCAACTTCTCGGCACTAATATTTGACAACATTCCTGGCGAGTTAGCCTCTACGTCTCCGTGGAACTTCATATACATAAATAACGTAATATAACCTAACCTAACCCAACCTAAGATTTCGGCGCTATTATTTGACAACATTCCTGTCGAGTTGGCCTCTACGTCTCCGTGGGACTTTTATATACATCAATAGCGTAATATAACCTAACCTACCCCAATCTAATATCTCGGTATTAATATTTTACAACATTTCTGGCGAGTTGGCCTCTTCGTCTCCGTGGGACCTTGACATACATCAATAACGTAATATAACCTAACCTAAGCCAACCTATCATCTCGGCGGTAATATTTGAAAACATTCCTGTCGAGTTTGCCTCTACCTCTCCGTGGGACCTTCATATACATCAATAACGTAATTTAACCTAACCCAAACCAACGTAACATCTCGGCGGTAATATTTGACAACATTCCTGGCGATTTGGCCTCTACGTCTCCGTGACACCTTCATATCCATCAATAACGTAATATAACCTAATATAACCCAACCTAACCACTCGGCGCTATTATATGACAATATTCCTGGCGAGTTGGCCTCTACGTCTCCGTGGGCCATTCATATACATCAATAACGTAATATAACCTAACCTAACCCAACCTAATACATCGGCGGTAATATTTGACAACATTCCTGGCGAGTTGGCCTCTACGTCTCCGTGGGACCTTCATATACATCAATAACGTAATATAACCTAACCTAAGCCAACCTATCATCTCGGCGGTAATATTTGAAAACATTCCTGTCGAGTTTGCCTCTACCTCTCCGTGGGACCTTCATATACATCAATAACGTAATTTAACCTAACCCAAACCAACGTAACATCTCGGCGGTAATATTTGACAACATTCCTGGCGAGTTGGCCTCTACGTCTCCGTGACACCTTCATATCCATCAATAACGTAATATAACCTAATATAACCCAACCTAACCACTCGGCGCTATTATATGACAATATTCCTAGCGAGTTGGCCTCTACGTCTCCGTGGGACTTTTATATACATCAATAACGTAATTTAACCCAGCTTAACCCAACGTAACATCTCGGCCGTAATATTTTACAACATTCCTGGCGAGTTGGCCTCTACGTCTCCGTGGGACCTCCATATACATCAATAACGTAATATAACCTAACCTAAGCCAACGTAACATCTCGGCGGTAATATTTGACAACATTCCTGGCGAGTTGGCCTCTACGTCTCCGTGACACCTTCATATCCATCAATAACGTAATATAACCTAATATAACCCAACCTAACCACTCGGCGCTATTATATGACAATATTCCTAGCGAGTTGGCCTCTACGTCTCCGTGGGACTTTTATATACATCAATAACGTAATTTAACCCAGCTTAACCCAACGTAACATCTCGGCGGTAATATTTTACAACATTCCTGGCGAGTTGGCCTCTACGTCTCCGTGGGACCTTCATATACATCAATAACGTAATATAACCTAACCTAAGCCAACCTATCATCTCGGCGGTAATATTTGAAGACATTCCTGTCGAGTTGGCCTCTACCTCTCCGTGGGACCTTCATATACATCAATAACGTAATTTAACCTAACCCAAACCAACGTAACATCTCGGCGGTAATATTTGACAACATTCCTGGCGAGTTGGCCTCTACGTCTCCGTGACACCTTCATATCCATCAATAACGTAATATAACCTAATATAACCCAACCTAACCACTCGGCGCTATTATATGACAATATTCCTAGCGAGTTGGCCTCTACGTCTCCGTGGGACTTTTATATACATCAATAACGTAATTTAACCCAGCTTAACCCAACGTAACATCTCGGCGGTAATATTTTACAACATTCCTGGCGAGTTGGCCTCTACGTCTCCGTGGGACTTTTATATACATCAATAACGTAATTTAACCTAGCTTAACCCAACGTAACATCTCGGCGGTAATATTTTACAACATTCCTGGCGAGTTGGCCTCTACGTCTCCGTGGGACCTTCATATACATCAATAACGTAATATAACCTAGCCTAAGCCAACCTATCATCTCGGCGGTAATATTTGAAAACATTCCTGTCGAGTTGGCCTCTACGTTTCCGTGGGACCTCTATATATATCAATAACGTAATATAACCTAACCTAACCCAACCTAACATCTCGGCGGTAATATTTGACAACATTCCTGGCGAGTTGGCCTCTACGTCTCCGTGGGGCCTTCATATACATCAATAACGTAATATAACCTAACCTAACCCAACCCAACTTCTCGGCACTAATATTTGACAACATTCCTGGCGAGTTAGCCTCTACGTCTCCGTGGAACTTCATATACATAAATAACGTAATATAACCTAACCTAACCCAACCTAAGATTTCGGCGCTATTATTTGACAACATTCCTGTCGAGTTGGCCTCTACGTCTCCGTGGGACTTTTATATACATCAATAGCGTAATATAACCTAACCTACCCCAATCTAATATCTCGGTATTAATATTTTACAACATTTCTGGCGAGTTGGCCTCTTCGTCTCCGTGGGACCTTGACATACATCAATAACGTAATATAACCTAACCTAACCCAACCTATCATCTCGGCGGTAATATTAGACAAAATTCCAGGCGAGTTGGCCTCTACGTCTCCGTGGGACTTTTATATACATCAATAACGTAATTTAACCTAAAATACCCCAACATAACATCTCGGCTGTAATACTTGACAACATTCCTGGCTTGTTGGCCTCTATGTTTCCGTGGGACCTTTATATAGATCAATAACGTAATATAACCTAACCTAACACAACCTAACATCTCGGCGGCAATATGTGACAACATTCCTGTCGAGTTGGCCTCTACGTCTCCGTGGGACTTTTATATACATCAATAGCGTAATATAACCTAACCTACCCCAATCTAATATCTCGGTACTAATATTTTACAACATTTCTGGCGAGTTGGCCTCTTCGTCTCCGTGGGACCTTGACATACATCAATAACGTAATATAACCTAACCTAAGCCAACCTATCATCTCGGCGGTAATATTTGAAAACATTCCTGTCGAGTTTGCCTCTACCTCTCCGTGGGACCTTCATATACATCAATAACGTAATTTAACCTAACCCAAACCAACGTAACATCTCGGCGGTAATATTTGACAACATTCCTGGCGAGTTGGCCTCTACGTCTCCGTGACACCTTCCTATCCATCAATAACGTAATATAACCTAATATAACCCAACCTAACCACTCGGCGCTATTATATGACAATATTCCTGGCGAGTTGGCCTCTACGTCTCCGTGGGACTTTTATATACATCAATAACGTAATTTAACCTAGCTTAACCCAACGTAACATCTCGGCGGTAATATTTTACAACATTCCTGGCGAGTTGGCCTCTACGTCTCCGTGGGACTTTTATATACATCAATAACGTAATTTAACCTAAAATACCCCAACGTAACATCTCGGCTGTAATATTTGACAACATTCCTGGCTTCTTGGACTCTATGTTTCCGTGGGACCTTTATATACATCAATAACGTAATATAACATAACCTAACCCAACCTAACATCTCGGCGGTAATATTTGACAACATTCCTGGCGAGTTGGCCTCTACGTCTCCGTGGGACCTTCATATACATCAATAACGTAATATAACCTAACCTAAGCCAACCTATCATTTCGGCAGTAATATTTGAAAACATTCCTGTCGAGTTGGCCTCTACGTTTCCGTGGGACCTTTATATATATCAATAACGTAATATAACCTAACCTAACCCAACCTATCATCTCGACGGTAATATTTGACAACATTCCAGGCGAGTTGGCCTCTACGTCTCCGTGGGACTTTTATATACATCAATAACGTAATTTAACCTAAAATACCCCAACATAACATCTCGGCTGTAATACTTGACAACATTCCTGGCTTGTTGGCCTCTATGTTTCCGTGGGACCTTTATATAGATCAATAACGTAATATAACCTAACCTAACACAACCTAACATCTCGGCGGCAATATGTGACAACATTCCTGGCGAGTTGGCCTCTACGTCTCCGTGGGGCCTTCATATACATCAATAACGTAATATAACCTAACCTAACCCAACCCAACTTCTCGGCACTAATATTTGACAACATTCCTGGCGAGTTTGCCTCTACGTTTCCGTGGGACCTTTATATATATCAATAACGTAATATAACCTAACCTAACCCAACCAAACATCTCGGCGGTAATATTTGAAAACATTCCTGTCGAGTTTGCCTCTACCTCTCCGTGGGACCTTCATATACATCAATAACGTAATTTAACCTAACCCAAACCAACGTAACATCTCGGCGGTAATATTTGACAACATTCCTGGCGAGTTGGCCTCTACGTCTCCGTGACACCTTCATATCCATCAATAACGTAATATAACCTAATATAACCCAACCTAACCACTCGGCGCTATTATATGACAATATTCCTGGCGAGTTGGCCTCTACGTCTCCGTGGGACTTTTATATACATCAATAACGTAATTTAACCTAAAATACCCCAACCAAACATCTCGGCGGTAATATTTGAAAACATTCCTGTCGAGTTTGCCTCTACCTCTCCGTGGGACCTTCATATACATCAATAACGTAATTTAACCTAACCCAAACCAACGTAACATCTCGACGGTAATATTTGACAACATTCCTGGCAAGTTGGCCTCTACGTCTCCGTGACACCTTCATATCCATCAATAACGTAATATAACCTAATATAACCCAACCTAACCACTCGGCGCTATTATATGACAATATTCCTGGCGAGTTGGCCTCTACGTCTCCGTGGGACTTTTATATACATCAATAACGTAATTTAACCTAGCTTAACCCAACGTAACATCTCGGCGGTAATATTTTACAACATTCCTGGCGAGTTGGCCTCTACGTCTCCGTGGGACTTTTATATACATCAATAACGTAATTTAACCTAAAATACCCCAACGTAACATCTCGGCTGTAATATTTGACAACATTCCTGGCTTGTTGGACTCTATGTTTCCGTGGGACCTTTATATACATCAATAACGTAATATAACCTAACCTAACCCAACCTAACATCTCGGCGGTAATATTTGACAACATTCCTGGCGAGTTGGCCTCTACGTCTCCGTGGGACCTTCATATACATCAATAACGTAATATGACCTAACCTAAGCCAACCTATCATCTCGGCGGTAATATTTGAAAACATTCCTGTCGAGTTGGCCTCTACCTCTCCGTGGGACCTTCATATACATCAATAACGTAATTTAACCTAACCCAAACCAACGTAACATCTCGGCGGTAATATTTGACAACATTCCTGGCGAGTTGGCCTCTACGTCTCCGTGACACCTTCATATCCATCAATAACGTAATATAACCTAATATAACCCAACCTAACCACTCGGCGCTATTATATGACAATATTCCTGGCGAGTTGGCCTCTACGTCTCCGTGGGACCTTCATATACATCAATAACGTAATATAACCTAACCTAAGCCAACCTATCATCTCGGCAGTAATATTTGAAAACATTCCTGTCGAGTTGGCCTCTACGTTTCCGTGGGACCTTTATATATATCAATAACGTAATATAACCTAACCTAACCCAACCTATCATCTCGGCGGTAATATTAGACAACATTCCAGGCGAGTTGGCCTCTACGTCTCCGTGGGACTTTTATATACATCAATAACGTAATTTAACCTAAAATACCCCAACATAACATCTCGGCTGTAATACTTGACAACATTCATGGCTTGTTGGCCTCTATGTTTCCGTGGGACCTTTATATAGATCAATAACGTAATATAACCTAACCTAACCCAACCTAACATCTCGGCGGTAATATTTGACAACATTCCTGTCGAGTTTGCCTCTACCTCTCCGTGGGACCTTCATATACATCAATAACGTAATTTAACCTAACCCAAACCAACGTAACATCTCGGCGGTAATATTTGACAACATTCCTGGCGAGTTGGCCTCTACGTCTCCGTGACACCTTCATATCCATCAATAACGTAATATAACCTAATATAACCCAACCTAACCACTCGGCGCTATTATATGACAATATTCCTGGCGAGTTGGGCTCTACGTCTCCGTGGGACTTTTATATACATCAATAACGTAATTTAACCTAGCTTAACCCAACGTAACATCTCGGCGGTAATATTTTACAACATTCCTGGCGAGTTGGCCTCTACGTCTCCGTGGGACCTTCATATACATCAATAACGTAATATAACCTAACCTAAGCCAACCTATCATCTCGGCGGTAATATTTGAAAACATTCCTGTCGAGTTGGCCTCTACGTTTCCGTGGGACCTCTATATATATCAATAACGTAATATAACCTAACCTAACCCAACCTAACATCTCGGCGGTAATATTTGACAACATTCCTGGCGAGTTGGCCTCTACGTCTCCGTGACACCTTCATATCCATCAATAACGTAATATAACCTAATATAACCCAACCTAACCACTCGGCGCTATTATATGACAATATTCCTGGCGAGTTGGCCTCTACGTCTCCGTGGGACTTTTATATACATCAATAACGTAATTTAACATAGCTTAACCCAACGTAACATCTCGGCGGTCATATTTTACAACATTCCTGGCGAGTTGGCCTCTACGTTTCCGTGGGACCTTTATATATATCAATAACGTAATATAACCTAACCTAACCCAACCTATCATCTCGGCGGTAATATTTGACAACATTCCAGGCGAGTTGGCCTCTACGTCTCCGTGGGACTTTTATATACATCAATAACGTAATTTAACCTAAAATACCCCAACGTAACATCTCGGCTGTAATACTTGACAACATTCCTGGCTTGTTGGCCTCTATGTTTCCGTGGGACCTTTATATAGATCAATAACGTAATATAACCTAACCTAACACAACCTAACATCTCGGCGGCAATATGTGACAACATTCCTGGCGAGTTGGCCTCTACGTCTCCGTGGGGCCTTCATATACATCAATAACGTAATATAACCTAACCTAACCCAACCTAACATCTCGGCACTAATATTTGACAACATTCCTGGCGAGTTGGCCTCTACCTCTCCGTGGGACCTTTATATACATCAATAACGTAATTTAACCTAACCTAACACAACCTAACATCTCGGCGGTAATATTTGACAACATTCCTGGCGAGTTGGCCTCTACGTCTCCGTGGGACCTTCATATACATCAATAACGTAATATAACCTAACCTAAGCCAACCTATCATCTCGGCGGTAATATTTGAAAACATTCCTGTCGAGTTTGCCTCTACCTCTCCGTGGGACCTTCATATACATCAATAACGTAATTTAACCTAACCCAAACCAACGTAACATCTCGGCGGTAATATTTGACAACATTCCTGGCGAGTTGGCCTCTACGTCTCCGTGACACCTTCATATCCATCAATAACGTAATATAACCTAATATAACCCAACCTAACCACTCGGCGCTATTATATGACAATATTCCTAGCGAGTTGGCCTCTACGTCTCCGTGGGACTTTTATATACATCAATAACGTAATTTAACCCAGCTTAACCCAACGTAACATCTCGGCGGTAATATTTTACAACATTCCTGGCGAGTTGGCCTCTACGTCTCCGTGGGACCTCCATATACATCAATAACGTAATATAACCTAACCTAAGCCAACGTAACATCTCGGCGGTAATATTTGACAACATTCCTGGCGAGTTGGCCTCTACGTCTCCGTGACACCTTCATATCCATCAATAACGTAATATAACCTAATATAACCCAACCTAACCACTCGGCGCTATTATATGACAATATTCCTAGCGAGTTGGCCTCTACGTCTCCGTGGGACTTTTATATACATCAATAACGTAATTTAACCCAGCTTAACCCAACGTAACATCTCGGCGGTAATATTTTACAACATTCCTGGCGAGTTGGCCTCTACGTCTCCGTGGGACCTTCATATACATCAATAACGTAATATAACCTAACCTAAGCCAACCTATCATCTCGGCGGTAATATTTGAAAACATTCCTGTCGAGTTGGCCTCTACCTCTCCGTGGGACCTTCATATACATCAATAACGTAATTTAACCTAACCCAAACCAACGTAACATCTCGGCGGTAATATTTGACAACATTCCTGGCGAGTTGGCCTCTACGTCTCCGTGACACCTTCATATCCATCAATAACGTAATATAACCTAATATAACCCAACCTAACCACTCGGCGCTATTATATGACAATATTCCTGGCGAGTTGGCCTCTACGTCTCCGTGGGCCATTCATATACATCAATAACGTAATATAACCTAACCTAACCCAACCTAATACATCGGCGGTAATATTTGACAACATTCCTGGCGAGTTGGCCTCTACGTCTCCGTGGGACCTTCATATACATCAATAACGTAATATAACCTAACCTAAGCCAACCTATCATCTCGGCAGTAATATTTGAAAACATTCCTGTCGAGTTGGCCTCTACGTTTCCGTGGGACCTTTATATATATCAATAACGTAATATAACCTAACCTAACCCAACCTATCATCTCGGCGGTAATATTAGACAACATTCCAGGCGAGTTGGCCTCTACGTCTCCGTGGGACTTTTATATACATCAATAACGTAATTTAACCTAAAATACCCCAACATAACATCTCGGCTGTAATACTTGACAACATTCCTGGCTTGTTGGCCTCTATGTTTCCGTGGGACCTTTATATAGATCAATAACGTAATATAACCTAACCTAAGCCAACCTATCATCTCGGCGGTAATATTTGAAAACATTCCTGTCGAGTTTGCCTCTACCTCTCCGTGGGACCTTCATATACATCAATAACGTAATTTAACCTAACCCAAACCAACGTAACATCTCGGCGGTAATATTTGACAACATTCCTGGCGAGTTGGCCTCTACGTCTCCGTGACACCTTCATATCCATCAATAACGTAATATAACCTAATATAACCCAACCTAACCACTCGGCGCTATTATATGACAATATTCCTAGCGAGTTGGCCTCTACGTCTCCGTGGGACTTTTATATACATCAATAACGTAATTTAACCCAGCTTAACCCAACGTAACATCTCGGCGGTAATATTTTACAACATTCCTGGCGAGTTGGCCTCTACGTCTCCGTGGGACCTTCATATACATCAATAACGTAATATAACCTAACCTAAGCCAACCTATCATCTCGGCGGTAATATTTGAAAACATTCCTGTCGAGTTGGCCTCTACGTTTCCGTGGGACCTCTATATATATCAATAACGTAATATAACCTAACCTAACCCAACCTAACATCTCGGCGGTAATATTTGACAACATTCCTGGCGAGTTGGCCTCTACGTCTCCGTGACACCTTCATATCCATCAATAACGTAATATAACCTAATATAACCCAACCTAACCACTCGGCGCTATTATATGACAATATTCCTGGCGAGTTGGCCTCTACGTCTCCGTGGGACTTTTATATACATCAATAACGTAATTTAACCTAGCTTAACCCAAGGTAACATCTCGGCGGTAATATTTTACAACATTCCTGGCGAGTTGGCCTCTACGTCTCCGTGGGACTTTTATATACATCAATAACGTAATTTAACCTAAAATACCCCAACGTAACATCTCGGCTGTAATATTTGACAACATTCCTGGCTTGTTGGACTCTATGTTTCCGTGGGACCTTTATATACATCAATAACGTAATATAACCTAACCTAACCCAACCTAACATCTCGGCGGTAATATTTGACAACATTCCTGGCGAGTTGGCCTCTACGTCTCCGTGGGACCTTCATATACATCAATAACGTAATATAACCTAACCTAAGCCAACCTATCATCTCGACGGTAATATTTGACAACATTCCAGGCGAGTTGGCCTCTACGTCTCCGTGGGACTTTTATCTACATCAATAACGTAATTTAACCTAAAATACCCCAACATAACATCTCCGCTGTAATACTTGACAACATTCCTGGCTTGTTGGCCTCTATGTTTCCGTGGGACCTTTATATAGATCAATAACGTAATATAACCTAACCTAACACAACCTAACATCTCGGCGGCAATATGTGACAACATTCCTGGCGAGTTGGCCTCTACGTCTCCGTGGGGCCTTCATATACATCAATAACGTAATATAACCTAACCTAACCCAACCCAACTTCTCGGCACTAATATTTGACAACATTCCTGGCGAGTTAGCCTCTACGTCTCCGTGGAACTTCATATACATCAGTAACGTAATATAACCTAACCTAACCCAACCTAAGATTTCGGCGCTATTATTTGACAACATTCCTGTCGAGTTGGCCTCTACGTCTCCGTGGGACTTTTATATACATCAATAGCGTAATATAACCTAACCTACCCCAATCTAATATCTCGGTACTAATATTTTACAACATTTCTGGCGAGTTGGGCTCTTCGTCTCCGTGGGACCTTGACATACATCAATAACGTAATATAACCTAACCTAAGCCAACCTATCATCTCGGCGGTAATATTTGAAAACATTCCTGTCGAGTTTGCCTCTACCTCTCCGTGGGACCTTCATATACATCAATAACGTAATTTAACCTAACCCAAACCAACGTAACATCTCGGCGGTAATATTTGACAACATTCCTGGCGAGTTGGCCTCTACGTCTCCGTGACACCTTCATATCCATCAATAACGTAATATAACCTAATATAACCCAACCTAACCACTCGGCGCTATTATATGACAATATTCCTGGCGAGTTGGCCTCTACGTCTCCGTGGGACCTTCATATACATCAATAAGGTAATATAACCTAACCTAAGCCAACCTATCATCTCGGCAGTAATATTTGAAAACATTCCTGTCGAGTTGGCCTCTACGTTTCCGTGGGACCTTTATATATATCAATAACGTAATATAACCTAACCTAACCCAACCTATCATCTCGGCGGTAATATTAGACAACATTCCAGGCGAGTTGGCCTCTACGTCTCCGTGGGACTTTTATATACATCAATAACGTAATTTAACCTAAAATACCCCAACGTAACATCTCGGCTGTAATATTTGACAACATTCCTGGCTTGTTGGACTCTATGCTTCCGTGGGACCTTTATATAGATCAATAACGTAATATAACCTAACCTAACCCAACCTAACATCTCGGCGGTAATATTTGACAACATTCCTGTCGAGTTTGCCTCTACCTCTCCGTGGGACCTTCATATACATCAATAACGTAATTTAACCTAACCCAAACCAACGTAACATCTCGGCGGTAATATTTGACAACATTCCTGGCGAGTTGGCCTCTACGTCTCCGTGACACCTTCATATCCATCAATAACGTAATATAACCTAATATAACCCAACCTAACCACTCGGCGCTATTATATGACAATATTCCTGGCGAGTTGGCCTCTACGTCTCCGTGGGACTTTTATATACATCAATAACGTAATTTAACCTAAAATACCCCAACATAACATCTCGGCTGTAATACTTGACAACATTCATGGCTTGTTGGCCTCTATGTTTCCGTGGGACCTTTATATAGATCAATAACGTAATATAACCTAACCTAACACAACCTAATAGCTCGGCGGCAATATGTGACAACATTCCTGTCGAGTTGGCCTCTACGTCTCCGTCGGACTTTTATATACATCAATAGCGTAATATAACCTAACCTACCCCAATCTAATATCTCGGTACTAATATTTTACAACATTTCTGGCGAGTTGGCCTCTTCGTCTCCGTGGGACCTTGACATACATCAATAACGTAATATAACCTAACCTAAGCCAACCTATCATCTCGGCAGTAATATTTGAAAACATTCCTGTCGAGTTGGCCTCTACGTTTCCGTGGGACCTTTATATATATCAATAACGTAATATAACCTAACCTAACCCAACCTATCATCTCGGCGGTAATATTAGACAACATTCCGGGCGAGTTGGCCTCTACGTCTCCGTGGGACTTTTATATACATCAATAACGTAATTTAACCTAAAATACCCCAACGTAACATCTCGGCTGTAATATTTGACAACTTTCCTGGCTTGTTGGACTCTATGCTTCCGTGGGACCTTTATATACATCAATAACGTAATATAACCTAACCTAACCCAACCTAACATCTCGGCCGTAATATTTGACAACATTCCTGGCGAGTTGGCCTCTACGTCTCCGTGGGACCTTCATATACATCAATAACGTAATATAACCTAACCTAAGCCAACCTATCATCTCGGCAGTAATATTTGAAAACATTCCTGTCGAGTTGGCCTCTACGTTTCCGTGGGACCTTTATATATATCAATAACGTAATATAACCTAACCTAACCCAACCTATCATCTCGACGGTAATATTTGACAACATTCCAGGCGAGTTGGCCTCTACGTCTCCGTGGGACTTTTATATACATCAATAACGTAATTTAACCTAAAATACCCCAACATAACATCTCGGCTGTAATACTTGACAACATTCCTGGCTTGTTGGCCTCTATGTTTCCGTGGGACCTTTATATAGATCAATAACGTAATATGACCTAACCTAACACAACCTAACATCTCGGCGGCAATATGTGACAACATTCCTGGCGAGTTGGCCTCTACGTCTCCGTGGGGCCTTCATATACATCAATAACGTAATATAACCTAACCTAACCCAACCTAACATCTCGGCACTAATATTTGACAACATTCCTGGCGAGTTGGCCTCTACCTCTCCGTGGGACCTTTATATACATCAATAACGTAATTTAACCTAACCTAACACAACCTAACATCTCGGCGGTAATATTTGACAACATTCCTGGCGAGTTGGCCTCTACGTCTCCGTGGGACCTTCATATACATCAATAACGTAATATAACCTAACCTAAGCCAACCTATCATCTCGGCGGTAATATTTGAAAACATTCCTGTCGAGTTGGCCTCTACGTTTCCGTGGGACCTTTATATATATCAATAACGTAATGTAACCTAACCTAACCCAACCTAACATCTCGGCGGTAATATTTGACAACATTCCTGGCGAGTTGGCCTCTACGTCTCCGTGACACCTTCATATCCATCAATAACGTAATATACCTAATATAACCCAACCTAACCACTCGGCGCTATTATATGACAATATTCCTGGCGAGTTGGCCTCTACGTCTCCGTGGGACCTTCATATACATCAATAACGTAATATAACCTAACCTAAGCCAACCTATCATCTCGGCGGTAATATTTGAAAACATTCCTGTCGAGTTGGCCTCTACGTTTCCGTGGGACCTTTATATAGATCAATAACGTAATATAACCTAACCTAACACAACCTAACATCTCGGCGGCAATATGTGACAACATTCCTGGCGAGTTGGCCTCTACGTCTCCGTGGGGCCTTCATATACATCAATAACGTAATATAACCTAACCTAACCCAACCTAATACATCGGCGGTAATATTTGACAACATTCCTGGCGAGTTGGCCTCTACGTCACCGTGGGACCTTCATATACATCAATAACGTAATACTACCTAACCTAACCCAACCTAACATCTCGGCACTAATATTTGACAACATTCCTGGCGAGTTGGCCTCTACCTCTCCGTGGGACCTTCATATACATCAATAACGTAATTTAACCTAACCCAAACCAACGTAACATCTCGGCGGTAATATTTGACAACATTCCTGGCGAGTTGGCCTCTACGTCTCCGTGACACCTTCATATCCATCAATAACGTAATATAACCTAATATAACCCAACCTAACCACTCGGCGCTATTATATGACAATATTCCTGGCGAGTTGGCCTCTACGTCTCCGTGGGACTTTTATATACATCAATAACGTAATTTAACATAGCTTAACCCAACGTAACATCTCGGTGGTCATATTTTACAACATTCCTGGCGAGTTGGCCTCTACGTTTCCGTGGGACCTTTATATATATCAATAACGTAATATAACCTAACCTAACCCAACCTATCATCTCGGCGGTAATATTTGACAACATTCCAGGCGAGTTGGCCTCTACGTCTCCGTGGGACTTTTATATACATCAATAACGTAATTTAACCTAAAATACCCCAACGTAACATCTCGGCTGTAATACTTGACAACATTCCTGGCTTGTTGGCCTCTATGTTTCCGTGGGACCTTTATATAGATCAATAACGTAATATAACCTAACCTAACACAACCTATCATCTCGGCGGTAATATTTGACAACATTCCAGGCGAGTTGGCCTCTACGTCTCCGTGGGACTTTTATATACATCAATAACGTAATTTAACCTAAAATACCCCAACGTAACATCTCGGCTGTAATACTTGACAACATTCCTGGCTTGTTGGCCTCTATGTTTCCGTGGGACCTTTATATAGATCAATAACGTAATATAACCTAACCTAACACAACCTAACATCTCGGCGGCAATATGTGACAACATTCCTGGCGAGTTGGCCTCTACGTCTCCGTGGGGCCTTCATATACATCAATAACGTAATATAACCTAACCTAACCCAACCTAACATCTCGGCACTAATATTTGACAACATTCCTGGCGAGTTGGCCTCTACCTCTCCGTGGGACCTTTATATACATCAATAACGTAATTTAACCTAACCTAACACAACCTAACATCTCGGCGGTAATATTTGACAACATTCCTGGCGAGTTGGCCTCTACGTCTCCGTGGGACCTTCATATACATCAATAACGTAATATAACCTAACCTAAGCCAACCTATCATCTCGGCGGTAATATTTGAAAACATTCCTGTCGAGTTGGCCTCTACGTTTCCGTGGGACCTTTATATATATCAATAACGTAATGTAACCTAACCTAACCCAACCTAACATCTCGGCGGTAATATTTGACAACATTCCTGGCGAGTTGGCCTCTACGTCTCCGTGACACCTTCATATCCATCAATAACGTAATATACCTAATATAACCCAACCTAACCACTCGGCGCTATTATATGACAATATTCCTGGCGAGTTGGCCTCTACGTCTCCGTGGGACCTTCATATACATCAATAACGTAATATAACCTAACCTAAGCCAACCTATCATCTCGGCGGTAATATTTGAAAACATTCCTGTCGAGTTGGCCTCTACGTTTCCGTGGGACCTTTATATAGATCAATAACGTAATATAACCTAACCTAACACAACCTAACATCTCGGCGGCAATATGTGACAACATTCCTGGCGAGTTGGCCTCTACGTCTCCGTGGGGCCTTCATATACATCAATAACGTAATATAACCTAACCTAACCCAACCTAATACATCGGCGGTAATATTTGACAACATTCCTGGCGAGTTGGCCTCTACGTCACCGTGGGACCTTCATATACATCAATAACGTAATACTACCTAACCTAACCCAACCTAACATCTCGGCACTAATATTTGACAACATTCCTGGCGAGTTGGCCTCTACCTCTCCGTGGGACCTTCATATACATCAATAACGTAATTTAACCTAACCCAAACCAACGTAACATCTCGGCGGTAATATTTGACAACATTCCTGGCGAGTTGGCCTCTACGTCTCCGTGACACCTTCATATCCATCAATAACGTAATATAACCTAATATAACCCAACCTAACCACTCGGCGCTATTATATGACAATATTCCTGGCGAGTTGGCCTCTACGTCTCCGTGGGACTTTTATATACATCAATAACGTAATTTAACATAGCTTAACCCAACGTAACATCTCGGTGGTCATATTTTACAACATTCCTGGCGAGTTGGCCTCTACGTTTCCGTGGGACCTTTATATATATCAATAACGTAATATAACCTAACCTAACCCAACCTATCATCTCGGCGGTAATATTTGACAACATTCCAGGCGAGTTGGCCTCTACGTCTCCGTGGGACTTTTATATACATCAATAACGTAATTTAACCTAAAATACCCCAACGTAACATCTCGGCTGTAATACTTGACAACATTCCTGGCTTGTTGGCCTCTATGTTTCCGTGGGACCTTTATATAGATCAATAACGTAATATAACCTAACCTAACACAACCTAACATCTCGGCGGCAATATGTGACAACATTCCTGGCGAGTTGGCCTCTACGTCTCCGTGGGGCCTTCATATACATCAATAACGTAATATAACCTAACCTAACCCAACCTAACATCTCGGCGGTAATATTTGACAACATTCCTGGCGAGTTGGCCTCTACGTCTCCGTGACACCTTCATATCCATCAATAACGTAATATACCTAATATAACCCAACCTAACCACTCGGCGCTATTATATGACAATATTCCTGGCGAGTTGGCCTCTACGTCTCCGTGGGACCTTCATATACATCAATAACGTAATATAACCTAACCTAAGCCAACCTATCATCTTGGCGGTAATATTTGAAAACATTCCTGTCGAGTTGGCCTCTACGTTTCCGTGGGACCTTTATATAGATCAATAACGTAATATAACCTAACCTAACACAACCTAACATCTCGGCGGCAATATGTGACAACATTCCTGGCGAGTTGGCCTCTACGTCTCCGTGGGGCCTTCATATACATCAATAACGTAATATAACCTAACCTAACCCAACCTAAGATTTCGGCGCTATTATTTGACAACATTCCTGTCGAGTTGGCCTCTGCGTCTCCGTGGGACTTTTATATACATCAATAGCGTAATATAACCTAACCTACCCCAATCTAATATCTCGGTACTAATATTTTACAACATTTCTGGCGAGTTGGCCTCTTCGTCTCCGTGGGACCTTGACATACATCAATAACGTAATATAACCTAACCTAAGCCAACCTATCATCTCGGCGGTAATATTTGAAAACATTCCTGTCGAGTTTGCCTCTACCTCTCCGTGGGACCTTCATATACATCAATAACGTAATTTAACCTAACCCAAACCAACGTAACATCTCGGCGGTAATATTTGACAACATTCCTGGCGAGTTGGCCTCTACGTCTCCGTGACACCTTCATATCCATCAATAACGTAATATAACCTAATATAACCCAACCTAACCACTCGACGCTATTATATGACAATATTCCTGGCGAGTTGGCCTCTACGTCTCCGTGGGCCCTTCATATACATCAATAACGTAATATAACCTAACCTAACCCAACCTAATACATCGGCGGTAATATTTGACAACATTCCTGGCGAGTTGGCCTCTACGTCACCGTGGGACCTTCATATACATCAATAACGTAATACTACCTAACCTAACCCAACCTAACATCTCGGCACTAATATTTGACAACATTCCTGGCGAGTTGGCCTCTACCTCTCCGTGGGACCTTCATATACATCAATAACGTAATTTAACCTAACCCAAACCAACGTAACATCTCGGCGGTAATATTTGACAACATTCCTGGCGAGTTAGCCTCTACGTCTCCGTGAGAATTTTATATACATCAATAACGTAATATAACCTAACCTAACCCAACCTAACCTCTCGGCGCTATTATTTGACAACATTCCTGGCGAGTTGGCATCTACGTCTCCGTGGGGCTTTTATATACATCAATAACGTAATATAACCTAACCTAACCCAACCTAACATCTCGGCGTTAATATTTGAAAAACATTCCTGGCGAGTTGGCGTCTACGTCTCCGTGACACCTTCATATCCATCAATAACGTAATATAACCTAATATAACCCAACCTAACCACTCGGCGCTATTATATGACAATATTCCTGGCGAGTTGGCCTCTACGTCTCCGTGGGACTTTTATATACATTAATAACGTAATTTAACATAGCTTAACCCAACGTAACATCTCGGCGGTCATATTTTACAACATTCCTGGCGAGTTGGCCTCTACGTTTCCGTGGGACCTTTATATATATCAATAACGTAATATAACCTAACCTAACCCAACCTATCATCTCGGCGGTAATATTTGACAACATTCCAGGCGAGTTGGCCTCTACGTCTCCGTGGGACTTTTATATACATCAATAACGTAATTTAACCTAAAATACCCCAACGTAACATCTCGGCTGTAATATTTGACAACATTCCTGGCTTGTTGGACTCTATGTTTCCGTGGGACCTTTATATACATCAATAACGTAATATAACCTAACCTAACCCAACCTAACATCTCGGCGGTAATATTTGACAACATACCTGGCGAATTGGCCTCTACGTCTCCGTGGGGCCTTCATATACATCAATAACGTAATATAACCTAACCTAACCCAACCTATCATCTCGGCGGTAATATTTGACAACATTACTGGCGAGTTGGCCTCTACGTCTCCGTGGGACCTTCATATACATCAATAACGTAATACAACCTTACATAACCCAACCTAACCTTTCGGCGCTATTATTTGACAACATACCTGGCGGGTTGGCATCTACGTCGCCGTGGGGCCTTTATATACATCAATAACGTAATATAACCTTATATAACCTAACCTAACCTCTCGGCGCTATTATTTGACAACATTCCTGGCGAGTTGGCATCTACGTCTCCGTGGGGCTTTTATATACATCAATAACGTAATATAACCTAACCTAACCCAACCAAACATCTCGGCGGTAATATTTGACAACATTCCTGGCGAGTTGGCCTCTACGTCTCCGTGACACCTTCATATCCATCAATAACGTAATATAACCTAATATAACCCAACCTAACCACTCGGGGCTATTTTATGACAATATTCCTGGCGAGTTGGCCTCTACGTCTCCGTGGGACTTTTATATACATCAATAACGTAATTTAACCTAAAATACCCCAACGTAACATCTCGGCTGTAATATTTGACAACATTCCTGGCTTGTTGGACTCTATGTTTCCGTGGGACCTTTATATACGTCAATAACGTAATATAACCTAACCTAACCCAACCTAACATCTCGGCGGTAATATTTGACAACATTCCTGGCGAGTTGGCCTCTACGTCACCGTTGGACCTTCATATACATCAATAACGTAATATTACCTAACCTAACCCAACCTAACATCTCGGCGGTAATATTTGACAACATTCCTGGCGAGTTGGCCTCTACCTCTCCGTGGGACCTTCACATACATCAATAACGTAATATTACCTAACCTAACCCAACCTAACATCTCGGCACAAATATTTGACAACATTCCTGGCGAGTTAGCCTCTACGTCTCCGTGAGAATTTTATATACATCAATAACGTAATATAACCTAACCTAACCCAACCTAACATCTCGGCGGTAATATTTGACAACATACCTGGCGAGTTGGCCTCTACGTCTCCGTGGGACTTTTATATACATCAATAACGTAATTTAACCTAAAATACCCCAACGTAACATCTCGGCTGTAATATTTGACAACATTCCTGGCTTGTTGGACTCTATGTTTCCGTGGGACCTTTATATACATCAATAACGTAATATAACCTAACCTAACCCAACCTAACATCTCGGCGGTAATATTTGACAACATTCCTGGCGAGTTGGCCTCTACGTCACCGTGGGACCTTCATATACATGAATAACGTAATATTACCTAACCTAACCCAACCTAACATCTCGGCACAAATATTTGACAACATTCCTGGCGAGTTGGCCTCTACCTCTCCGTGGGACCTTCATATACATCAATAACGTAATTTAACCTAACCCAAACCAACGTAACATCTCGGCGGTAATATTTGACAACATTCCTGGCGAGTTAGCCTCTACGTCTCCGTGAGAATTTTATATACATCAATAACGTAATATAACCTAACCTAACCCAACCTAACATCTCGGCGGTAATATTTGACAACATACCTGGCGAATTGCCCTCTACGTCTCCGTGGGGCCTTCATATACATCAATAACGTAATATAACCTAACCTAACCCAACCTATCCTCTCGGCGGTAATATTTGACAACATTCCTGGCGAGTTGGCCTCTACGTCTCCGTGGGACCTTCATATACATCAATAACGTAATACAACCTTACATAACCCAACCTAACCTTTCGGCGCTATTATTTGACAACATACCTGGCGGGTTGGCATCTACGTCGCCGTGGGGGCTTTATATACATCAATAACGTAATATAACCTTATATAACCTAACCTAACCTCTCGGCGCTATTATTTGACAACATTCCTGGCGAGTTGGCATCTACGTCTCCGTGGGGCTTTTATATACATCAATAACGTAATATAACCTAACCTAACCCAACCAAACATCTCGGCGGTAATATTTGACAACATTCCTGGCGAGTTGGCCTCTACGTCTCCGTGACACCTTCATATCCATCAATAACGTAATATAACCTAATATAACCCAACCTAACCACTCGGCGCTATTTTATGACAATATTCCTGGCGAGTTGGCCTCTACGTCTCCGTGGGACTTTTATATACATCAATAACGTAATTTAACCTAAAATACCCCAACGTAACATCTCGGCTGTAATATTTGACAACATTCCTGGCTTGTTGGACTCTATGTTTCCGTGGGACCTTTATATACATCAATAACGTAATATAACCTAACCTAACCCAACCTAACATCTCGGCGGTAATATTTGACAACATTCCTGGCGAGTTGGCCTCTACGTCTCCGTGGGTCCTTCATATACATCAATAACGTAATATAACCTAACCTAAGCCAACCTATCATCTCGGCGGTAATATTTGAAAACATTCCTGTCGAGTTGGCCTCTACGTTTCCGTGGGACCTTTATATATATCAATAACGTAATATAACCTAACCTAACCCAACCTAACATCTCGGCGGTAATATTTGACAACATTCCTGGCGAGTTGGCTTCTACGTCTCCGTGACACCTTCATATCCATCAATAACGTAATATAACCTAATATAACCCAACCTAACCACTCGGCGCTATTATATGACAATATTCCTGGCGAGTTGGCCTCTACGTCTCCGTGGGACTTTTATATACATCAATAACGTAATTTAACATAGCTTAACCCAACGTAACATCTCGGCGGTCATATTTTACAACATTCCTGGCGAGTTGGCCTCTACGTTTCCGTGGGACCCTTATATATATCAATAACGTAATATAACCTAACCTAACCCAACCTATCATCTCGGCGGTAATATTTGACAACATTCCTGGCGAGTTGGCCTCTACGTCACCGTTGGACCTTCATATACATCAATAACGTAATATTACCTAACCTAACCCAACCTAACATCTCGGCGGTAATATTTGACAACATTCCTGGCGAGTTGGCCTCTACCTCTCCGTGGGACCTTCACATACATCAATAACGTAATATTACCTAACCTAACCCAACCTAACATCTCGGCACAAATATTTGACAACATTCCTGGCGAGTTAGCCTCTACGTCTCCGTGAGAATTTTATATACATCAATAACGTAATATAACCTAACCTAACCCAACCTAACATCTCGGCGGTAATATTTGACAACATACCTGGCGAGTTGGCCTCTACGTCTCCGTGGGACTTTTATATACATCAATAACGTAATTTAACCTAAAATACCCCAACGTAACATCTCGGCTGTAATATTTGACAACATTCCTGGCTTGTTGGACTCTATGTTTCCGTGGGACCTTTATATACATCAATAACGTAATATAACCTAACCTAACCCAACCTAACATCTCGGCGGTAATATTTGACAACATTCCTGGCGAGTTGGCCTCTACGTCACCGTGGGACCTTCATATACATGAATAACGTAATATTACCTAACCTAACCCAACCTAACATCTCGGCACAAATATTTGACAACATTCCTGGCGAGTTGGCCTCTACCTCTCCGTGGGACCTTCATATACATCAATAACGTAATTTAACCTAACCCAAACCAACGTAACATCTCGGCGGTAATATTTGACAACATTCCTGGCGAGTTAGCCTCTACGTCTCCGTGAGAATTTTATATACATCAATAACGTAATATAACCTAACCTAACCCAACCTAACATCTCGGCGGTAATATTTGACAACATACCTGGCGAATTGCCCTCTACGTCTCCGTGGGGCCTTCATATACATCAATAACGTAATATAACCTAACCTAACCCAACCTATCCTCTCGGCGGTAATATTTGACAACATTCCTGGCGAGTTGGCCTCTACGTCTCCGTGGGACCTTCATATACATCAATAACGTAATACAACCTTACATAACCCAACCTAACCTTTCGGCGCTATTATTTGACAACATACCTGGCGGGTTGGCATCTACGTCGCCGTGGGGCCTTTATATACATCAATAACGTAATATAACCTTATATAACCTAACCTAACCTCTCGGCGCTATTATTTGACAACATTCCTGGCGAGTTGGCATCTACGTCTCCGTGGGGCTTTTATATACATCAATAACGTAATATAACCTAACCTAACCCAACCAAACATCTCGGCGGTAATATTTGACAACATTCCTGGCGAGTTGGCCTCTACGTCTCCGTGACACCTTCATATCCATCAATAACGTAATATAACCTAATATAACCCAACCTAACCACTCGGCGCTATTTTATGACAATATTCCTGGCGAGTTGGCCTCTACGTCTCCGTGGGACTTTTATATACATCAATAACGTAATTTAACCTAAAATACCCCAACGTAACATCTCGGCTGTAATATTTGACAACATTCCTGGCTTGTTGGACTCTATGTTTCCGTGGGACCTTTATATACATCAATAACGTAATATAACCTAACCTAACCCAACCTAACATCTCGGCGGTAATATTTGACAACATTCCTGGCGAGTTGGCCTCTACTTCTCCGTGGGTCCTTCATATACATCAATAACGTAATATAACCTAACCTAAGCCAACCTATCATCTCGGCGGTAATATTTGAAAACATTCCTGTCGAGTTGGCCTCTACGTTTCCGTGGGACCTTTATATATATCAATAACGTAATATAACCTAACCTAACCCAACCTAACATCTCGGCGGTAATATTTGACAACATTCCTGGCGAGTTGGCTTCTACGTCTCCGTGACACCTTCATATCCATCAATAACGTAATATAACCTAATATAACCCAACCTAACCACTCGGCGCTATTATATGACAATATTCCTGGCGAGTTGGCCTCTACGTCTCCGTGGGACTTTTATATACATCAATAACGTAATTTAACATAGCTTAACCCAACGTAACATCTCGGCGGTCATATTTTACAACATTCCTGGCGAGTTGGCCTCTACGTTTCCGTGGGACCCTTATATATATCAATAACGTAATATAACCTAACCTAACACAACCTATCATCTCGGCGGTAATATTTGACAACATTACTGGCGAGTTGGCCTCTACGTCTCCGTGGGACCTTCATATACATCAATAACGTAATACAACCTTACATAACCCAACCTAACCTTTCGGCGCTATTATTTGACAACATACCTGGCGGGTTGGCATCTACGTCGCCGTGGGGCCTTTATATACATCAATAACGTAATATAACCTTATATAACCTAACCTAACCTCTCGGCGCTATTATTTGACAACATTCCTGGCGAGTTGGCATCTACGTCTCCGTGGGGCTTTTATATACATCAATAACGTAATATAACCTAACCTAACCCAACCAAACATCTCGGCGGTAATATTTGACAACATTCCTGGCGAGTTGGCCTCTACGTCTCCGTGACACCTTCATATCCATCAATAACGTAATATAACCTGATATAACCCAACCTAACCACTCGGCGCTATTTTATGACAATATTCCTGGCGAGTTGGCCTCTACGTCTCCGTGGGACTTTTATATACATCAATAACGTAATTTAACCTAAAATACCCCAACGTAACATCTCGGCTGTAATATTTGACAACATTCCTGGCTTGTTGGACTCTATGTTTCCGTGGGACCTTTATATACGTCAATAACGTAATATAACCTAACCTAACCCAACCTAACATCTCGGCGGTAATATTTGACAACATTCCTGGCGAGTTGGCCTCTACGTCACCGTGGGACCTTCATATACATCAATAACGTAATATTACCTAACCTAACCCAACCTAACATCTCGGCACAAATATTTGACAACATTCCTGGCGAGTTGGCCTCTACCTCTCCGTGGGACCTTCATATACATCAATAACGTAATTTAACCTAACCCAAACCAACGTAACATCTCGGCGGTAATATTTGACAACATTCCTGGCGAGTTAGCCTCTACGTCTCCGTGAGAATTTTATATACATCAATAACGTAATATAACCTAACCTAACCCAACCTAACATCTCGGCGGTAATATTTGACAACATACCTGGCGAGTTGGCCTCTACGTCTCCGTGGGACTTTTATATACATCAATAACGTAATTTAACCTAAAATACCCCAACGTAACATCTCGGCTGTAATATTTGACAACATTCCTGGCTTGTTGGACTCTATGCTTCCGTGGGACCTTTATATACATCAATAACGTAATATAACCTAACCTAACCCAACCTAACATCTCGGCGGTAATATTTGACAACATTCCTGGCGAGTTGGCCTCTACGTCACCGTGGGACCTTCATATACATGAATAACGTAATATTACCTAACCTAACCCAACCTAACATCTCGGCACAAATATTTGACAACATTCCTGGCGAGTTGGCCTCTACCTCTCCGTGGGTCCTTCATATACATCAATAACGTAATATAACCTAACCTAAGCCAACCTATCATCTCGGCGGTAATATTTGAAAACATTCCTGTCGAGTTGGCCTCTACGTTTCCGTGGGACCTTTATATATATCAATAACGTAATATAACCTAACCTAACCCAACCTAACATCTCGGCGGTAATATTTGACAACATTCCTGGCGAGTTGGCCTCTACGTCTCCGTGACACCTTCATATCCATCAATAACGTAATATAACCTAATATAACCCAACCTAACCACTCGGCGCTATTATATGACAATATTCCTGGCGAGTTGGCCTCTACGTCTCCGTGGGACTTTTATATACATCAATAACGTAATTTAACATAGCTTAACCCAACTTAACATCTCGGCGGTCATATTTTACAACATTCCTGGCGAGTTGGCCTCTACGTTTCCGTGGGACCTTTATATATATATCAATAACGTAATGTAACCTAACCTAACCCAACCTAACATCTCGGCGGTAATATTTGACAACATTCCTGGCGAGTTGGCCTCTACGTCTCCGTGACACCTTCATATCCATCAATAACGTAATATACCTAATATAACCCAACCTAACCACTCGGCGCTATTATATGACAATATTCGTGGCGAGTTGGCCTCTACGTCTCCGTGGGACTTTTATATACATCAATAACGTAATTTAACCTAGCTTAACCCAACCTAACATCTCGGCGGCAATATTTGACAACATTCCTGGCGAGTTGGCCTCTACGTCTCCGTGGGGCCTTCATATACATCAATAACGTAATATAACCTAACCTAACCCAACCCAACTTCTCGGCACTAATATTTGACAACATTCCGGGCGAGTTAGCCTCTACGTCTCCGTGGAACTTCATATACATCAATAACGTAATATAACCTAACCTAACCCAACCTAAGATTTCGGCGCTATTATTTGACAACATTCCTGTCGAGTTGGCCATTACGTCTCCGTGGGACTTTTATATACATCAATAGCGTAATATAACCTAACCTACCCCAATCTAATATCTCAGTACTAATATTTTAAAACATTTCTGGCGAGTTGGCCTCTTCGTCTCCGTGGGACCTTGACATACATCAATAACGTAATATAACCTAACCTAAGCCAACCTATCATCTCGGCGGTAATATTTGAAAACATTCCTGTCGAGTTTGCCTCTACGTTTCCGTGGGACCTTTATATATATCAATAACGTAATATAACCTAACCTAACCCAACCTAACATCTCGGCGGTAATATTTGACAACATTCCTGGCGAGTTGGCCTCTACGTCTCCGTGGGACCTTCATATACATCAATACCGTAATATAACCTAACCTAAGCCAACCTATCATCTCGGCGGTAATATTTGAAAACATTCCTGTCGAATTGGCCTCTACGTTTCCGTGGGACCTTTATATATATCAATAACGTAATATAACCTAACCTAACCCAACCTAACATCTCGGCGGTAATATTTGACAACATTCCTGGCGAGTTGGCCTCTACGTCACCGTGGGACCTTCATATACATCAATAACGTAATATTACCTAACCTAACCCAACCTAACATCTCGGCACAAATATTTGACAACATTCCTGGCGAGTTGGCCTCTACCTCTCCGTGGGACCTTCATATACATCAATAACGTAATTTAACCTAACCCAAACCAACGTAACATCTCGGCGGTAATATTTGACAACATTCCTGGCGAGTTAGCCTCTACGTCTCCGTGAGAATTTTATATACATCAATAACGTAATATAACCTAACCTAACCCAACCTAACATCTCGGCGGTAATATTTGACAACATTCCTGGCGAGTTGGCCTCTACGTCTCCGTGGGACCTTCATATACATCAATACCGTAATATAACCTAACCTAAGCCAACCTATCATCTCGGCGGTAATATTTGAAAACATTCCTGTCGAATTGGCCTCTACGTTTCCGTGGGACCTTTATATATATCAATAACGTAATATAACCTAACCTAACCCAACCTAACATCTCGGCGGTAATATTTGACAACATTCCTGGCGAGTTGGCCTCTACGTCACCGTGGGACCTTCATATACATCAATAACGTAATATTACCTAACCTAACCCAACCTAACATCTCGGCACAAATATTTGACAACATTCCTGGCGAGTTGGCCTCTACCTCTCCGTGGGACCTTCATATACATCAATAACGTAATTTAACCTAACCCAAACCAACGTAACATCTCGGCGGTAATATTTGACAACATTCCTGGCGAGTTAGCCTCTACGTCTCCGTGAGAATTTTATATACATCAATAACGTAATATAACCTAACCTAACCCAACCTAACATCTCGGCGGTAATATTTGACAACATACCTGGCGAATTGGCCTCTACGTCTCCGTGGGGCCTTCATATACATCAATAACGTAATATAACCTAACCTAACCCAACCTATCATCTCGGCGGTAATATTTGACAACATTCCTGGCGAGTTGGCCTCTACGTCTCCGTGGGACCTTCATATACATCAATAACGTAATATAACCTTACATAACCCAACCTAACATTTCGGCGCTATTATTTGACAACATACCTGGCGGGTTGGCATCTACGTCGCCGTGGGGCCTTTATATACATCAATAACGTAATATAACCTTATATAACCTAACCTAACCTCTCGGCGCTATTATTTGACAACATTCCTGGCGAGTTGGCATCTACGTCTCCGTGGGGCTTTTATATACATCAATAACGTAATATAACCTAACCTAACCCAATCAAACATCTCGGCGGTAATATTTGACAACATTCCTGGCGAGTTGGCCTCTACGTCTCCGTGACACCTTCATATCCATCAATAACGTAATATAACCTAATATAACCCAACCTAACCACTCGGCGCTATTTTATGACAATATTCCTGGCGAGTTGGCCTCTACGTCTCCGTGGGACTTTTATATACATCAATAACGTAATTTAACCTAAAATACCCCAACGTAACATCTCGGCTGTAATATTTGACAACATTCCTGGCTTGTTGGACTCTATGTTTCCGTGGGACCTTTATATACATCAATAACGTAATATAACCGAACCTAACCCAACCTAACATCCCGGCGGTAATATTTGACAACATTCCTGGCGAGTTGGCCTCTACGTCTCCGTGGGTCCTTCATATACATCAATAACGTAATATAACCTAACCTAAGCCAACCTATCATCTCGGCGGTAATATTTGAAAACATTCCTGTCGAGTTGGCCTCTACGTTTCCGTGGGACCTTTATATATATCAATAACGTAATATAACCTAACCTAACCCAACCTAACATCTCGGCGGTAATATTTGACAACATTCCTGGCGAGTTGGCTTCTACGTCTCCGTGACACCTTCATATCCATCAATAACGTAATATAACCTAATATAACCCAACCTAACCACTCGGCGCTATTATATGACAATATTCCTGGCGAGTTGGCCTCTACGTCTCCGTGGGACTTTTATATACATCAATAACGTAATTTAACATAGCTTAACCCAACGTAACATCTCGGCGGTCATATTTTACAACATTCCTGGCGAGTTGGCCTCTACGTTTCCGTGGGACCCTTATATATATCAATAACGTAATATAACCTAACCTAACCCAACCTATCATCTCGGCGGTAATATTTGACAACATTCCAGGCGAGTTGGCCTCTACGTCTCCGTGGGACTTCTATATACATCAATAACCTAATTTAACCTAAAATACCCCAACGTAACATCTCGGCTGTAATACTTGACAACATTCCTGGCTTGTTGGCCTCTATGTTTCCGTGGGACCTTTATATAGATCAATAACGTAATATAACCTAACCTAACACAACCTAACATCTCGGCGGCAATATGTGACAACATTCCTGGCGAGTTGGCCTCTACGTCTCCGTGGGGCTTTCATATACATCAATAACGTAATATAACCTAACCTAACCCAACCTAACATCTCGGCACTAATATTTGACAACATTCCTGGCGAGTTGGCCTCTACGTCTCCGTGACACCTTCATATCCATCAATAACGTAATATAACCTAATATAACCCAACCTAACCACTCGGCGCTATTATATGACAATATTCCTGGCGAGTTGGCCTCTACGTCTCCGTGGGACTTTTATATACATCAATAACGTAATTTAACATAGCTTAACCCAACGTAACATCTCGGCGGTCATATTTTACAACATTCCTGGCGAGTTGGCCTCTACGTTTCCGTGGGACCTTTATATATATATCAATAACGTAATATAACCTAACCTAACCCAACCTATCATCTCGGCGGTAATATTTGACAACATTCCAGGCGAGTTGGCCTCTACGTCTCCGTGGGACTTTTATATACATCAATAACGTAATTTAACCTAAAATACCCCAACGTAACATCTCGGCTGTAATACTTGACAACATTCCTGGCTTGTTGGCCTCTATGTTTCCGTGGGACCTTTATATAGATCAATATCGTAATATAACCTAACCTAACACAACCTAACATCTCGGCGGCAATATGTGACAACATTCCTGGCGAGTTGGCCTCTACGTCTCCGTGGGGCCTTCATATACATCAATAACGTAATATAACCTAACCTAACCCAACCTGACATCTCGGCACTAATATTTGACAACATTCCTGGCGAGTTGGCTTCTACCTCTCCGTGGGACCTTTATATACATCAATAACGTAATTTAACCGAACCTAACACAACCTAACATCTCGGCGGTAATATTTGACAACATACCTGGCGAGTTGGCCTCTACGTCTCCGTGGGACCTTCATATACATCAATAACGTAATATAACCTAACTTAAGCCAACCCATCATCTCGGCGGTAATATTTGAAAACATTCCTGTCGAGTTGGCCTCTACGTTTCCGTGGGACCTTTATATATATCAATAACGTAATATAACCTAACCTAACCCAACCTAACATCTCGGCGGTAATATTTGACAACATTCCTGGCGAGTTGGCCTCTACGTCTCCGTGACACCTTCATATCCATCAATAACGTAATATAACCTAATATAACCCAACCTAACCACTTGGCGCTATTATATGACAATATTCCTGGCGAGTTGGCCTCTACGTCTCCGTGGGACTTTTATATACGTGAATAACGTAATTTAACCTAGCTTAACCCAACCTAACATCTCGGCGGCAATATTTGACAACATTCCTGGCGAGTTGGCCTCTACGTCTCCGTGGGACTTTTATATACATCAATAACGTAATTTAACCTAAAATACCCCAACGTAACATCTCGGCTGTAATATTTGACAACATTCCTGGCTTGTTGGACTCTATGTTTCCGTGGGACCTTTATATACATCAATAACGTAATATAACCTAACCTAACCCAACCTAACATCTCGGCGGTAATATTTGAGAACATTCCTGGCGAGTTGGCCTCTACGTCTCCGTGGGTCCTTCATATACATCAATAACGTAATATAACCTAACCTAAGCCAACCTATCATCTCGGCGGTAATATTTGAAAACATTCCTGTCGAGTTGGCCTCTACGTTTCCGTGGGACCTTTATATATATCAATAACGTAATATAACCTAACCTAACCCAACCTAACATCTCGGCGGTAATATTTGACAACATTCCTGGCGAGTTGGCCTCTACGTCTCCGTGGGGCCTTCATATACATCAATAACGTAATATAACCTAACCTAACCCAACCTATCATCTCGGCGGTAATATTTGACAACATTCCTGGCGAGTTGGCCTCTACGTCTCCGTGGGACCTTCATATACATCAATAACGTAATATAACCTAACTTAAGCCAACCCATCATCTCGGCGGTAATATTTGAAAACATTCCTGTCGAGTTGGCCTCTACGTTTCCGTGGGACCTTTATATATATCAATAACGTAATATAACCTAACCTAACCCAACCTAACATCTCGGCGGTAATATTTGACAACATTCCTGGCGAGTTGGCCTCTACGTCTCCGTGACACCTTCATATCCATCAATAACGTAATATAACCTAATATAACCCAACCTAACCACTTGGCGCTATTATATGACAATATTCCTGGCGAGTTGGCCTCTACGTCTCCGTGGGACCTTCATATACATCAATACCGTAATATAACCTAACCTAAGCCAACCTATCATCTCGGCGGTAATATTTGAAAACATTCCTGTCGAATTGGCCTCTACGTTTCCGTGGGACCTTTATATATATCAATAACGTAATATAACCTAACCTAACCCAACCTAACATCTCGGCGGTAATATTTGACAACATTCCTGGCGAGTTGGCCTCTACGTCACCGTGGGACCTTCATATACATCAATAACGTAATATTACCTAACCTAACCCAACCTAACATCTCGGCACAAATATTTGACAACATTCCTGGCGAGTTGGCCTCTACCTCTCCGTGGGACCTTCATATACATCAATAACGTAATTTAACCTAACCCAAACCAACGTAACATCTCGGCGGTAATATTTGACAACATTCCTGGCGAGTTAGCCTCTACGTCTCCGTGAGAATTTTATATACATCAATAACGTAATATAACCTAACCTAACCCAACCTAACATCTCGGCGGTAATATTTGACAACATTCCTGGCGAGTTGGCCTCTACGTCTCCGTGGGACCTTCATATACATCAATACCGTAATATAACCTAACCTAAGCCAACCTATCATCTCGGCGGTAATATTTGAAAACATTCCTGTCGAATTGGCCTCTACGTTTCCGTGGGACCTTTATATATATCAATAACGTAATATAACCTAACCTAACCCAACCTAACATCTCGGCGGTAATATTTGACAACATTCCTGGCGAGTTGGCCTCTACGTCACCGTGGGACCTTCATATACATCAATAACGTAATATTACCTAACCTAACCCAACCTAACATCTCGGCACAAATATTTGACAACATTCCTGGCGAGTTGGCCTCTACCTCTCCGTGGGACCTTCATATACATCAATAACGTAATTTAACCTAACCCAAACCAACGTAACATCTCGGCGGTAATATTTGACAACATTCCTGGCGAGTTAGCCTCTACGTCTCCGTGAGAATTTTATATACATCAATAACGTAATATAACCTAACCTAACCCAACCTAACATCTCGGCGGTAATATTTGACAACATTCCTGGCGAGTTGGCCTCTACGTCTCCGTGGGACCTTCATATACATCAATACCGTAATATAACCTAACCTAAGCCAACCTATCATCTCGGCGGTAATATTTGAAAACATTCCTGTCGAATTGGCCTCTACGTTTCCGTGGGACCTTTATATATATCAATAACGTAATATAACCTAACCTAACCCAACCTAACATCTCGGCGGTAATATTTGACAACATTCCTGGCGAGTTGGCCTCTACGTCACCGTGGGACCTTCATATACATCAATAACGTAATATTACCTAACCTAACCCAACCTAACATCTCGGCACAAATATTTGACAACATTCCTGGCGAGTTGGCCTCTACCTCTCCGTGGGACCTTCATATACATCAATAACGTAATTTAACCTAACCCAAACCAACGTAACATCTCGGCGGTAATATTTGACAACATTCCTGGCGAGTTAGCCTCTACGTCTCCGTGAGAATTTTATATACATCAATAACGTAATATAACCTAACCTAACCCAACCTAACATCTCGGCGGTAATATTTGACAACATACCTGGCGAATTGGCCTCTACGTCTCCGTGGGGCCTTCATATACATCAATAACGTAATATAACCTAACCTAACCCAACCTATCATCTCGGCGGTAATATTTGACAACATTCCTGGCGAGTTGGCCTCTACGTCTCCGTGGGACCTTCATATACATCAATAACGTAATATAACCTTACATAACCCAACCTAACATTTCGGCGCTATTATTTGACAACATACCTGGCGGGTTGGCATCTACGTCGCCGTGGGGCCTTTATATACATCAATAACGTAATATAACCTTATATAACCTAACCTAACCTCTCGGCGCTATTATTTGACAACATTCCTGGCGAGTTGGCATCTACGTCTCCGTGGGGCTTTTATATACATCAATAACGTAATATAACCTAACCTAACCCAATCAAACATCTCGGCGGTAATATTTGACAACATTCCTGGCGAGTTGGCCTCTACGTCTCCGTGACACCTTCATATCCATCAATAACGTAATATAACCTAATATAACCCAACCTAACCACTCGGCGCTATTTTATGACAATATTCCTGGCGAGTTGGCCTCTACGTCTCCGTGGGACTTTTATATACATCAATAACGTAATTTAACCTAAAATACCCCAACGTAACATCTCGGCTGTAATATTTGACAACATTCCTGGCTTGTTGGACTCTATGTTTCCGTGGGACCTTTATATACATCAATAACGTAATATAACCGAACCTAACCCAACCTAACATCCCGGCGGTAATATTTGACAACATTCCTGGCGAGTTGGCCTCTACGTCTCCGTGGGTCCTTCATATACATCAATAACGTAATATAACCTAACCTAAGCCAACCTATCATCTCGGCGGTAATATTTGAAAACATTCCTGTCGAGTTGGCCTCTACGTTTCCGTGGGACCTTTATATATATCAATAACGTAATATAACCTAACCTAACCCAACCTAACATCTCGGCGGTAATATTTGACAACATTCCTGGCGAGTTGGCTTCTACGTCTCCGTGACACCTTCATATCCATCAATAACGTAATATAACCTAATATAACCCAACCTAACCACTCGGCGCTATTATATGACAATATTCCTGGCGAGTTGGCCTCTACGTCTCCGTGGGACTTTTATATACATCAATAACGTAATTTAACATAGCTTAACCCAACGTAACATCTCGGCGGTCATATTTTACAACATTCCTGGCGAGTTGGCCTCTACGTTTCCGTGGGACCCTTATATATATCAATAACGTAATATAACCTAACCTAACCCAACCTATCATCTCGGCGGTAATATTTGACAACATTCCAGGCGAGTTGGCCTCTACGTCTCCGTGGGACTTCTATATACATCAATAACCTAATTTAACCTAAAATACCCCAACGTAACATCTCGGCTGTAATACTTGACAACATTCCTGGCTTGTTGGCCTCTATGTTTCCGTGGGACCTTTATATAGATCAATAACGTAATATAACCTAACCTAACACAACCTAACATCTCGGCGGCAATATGTGACAACATTCCTGGCGAGTTGGCCTCTACGTCTCCGTGGGGCTTTCATATACATCAATAACGTAATATAACCTAACCTAACCCAACCTAACATCTCGGCACTAATATTTGACAACATTCCTGGCGAGTTGGCCTCTACGTCTCCGTGACACCTTCATATCCATCAATAACGTAATATAACCTAATATAACCCAACCTAACCACTCGGCGCTATTATATGACAATATTCCTGGCGAGTTGGCCTCTACGTCTCCGTGGGACTTTTATATACATCAATAACGTAATTTAACATAGCTTAACCCAACGTAACATCTCGGCGGTCATATTTTACAACATTCCTGGCGAGTTGGCCTCTACGTTTCCGTGGGACCTTTATATATATATCAATAACGTAATATAACCTAACCTAACCCAACCTATCATCTCGGCGGTAATATTTGACAACATTCCAGGCGAGTTGGCCTCTACGTCTCCGTGGGACTTTTATATACATCAATAACGTAATTTAACCTAAAATACCCCAACGTAACATCTCGGCTGTAATACTTGACAACATTCCTGGCTTGTTGGCCTCTATGTTTCCGTGGGACCTTTATATAGATCAATATCGTAATATAACCTAACCTAACACAACCTAACATCTCGGCGGCAATATGTGACAACATTCCTGGCGAGTTGGCCTCTACGTCTCCGTGGGGCCTTCATATACATCAATAACGTAATATAACCTAACCTAACCCAACCTGACATCTCGGCACTAATATTTGACAACATTCCTGGCGAGTTGGCTTCTACCTCTCCGTGGGACCTTTATATACATCAATAACGTAATTTAACCGAACCTAACACAACCTAACATCTCGGCGGTAATATTTGACAACATACCTGGCGAGTTGGCCTCTACGTCTCCGTGGGACCTTCATATACATCAATAACGTAATATAACCTAACTTAAGCCAACCCATCATCTCGGCGGTAATATTTGAAAACATTCCTGTCGAGTTGGCCTCTACGTTTCCGTGGGACCTTTATATATATCAATAACGTAATATAACCTAACCTAACCCAACCTAACATCTCGGCGGTAATATTTGACAACATTCCTGGCGAGTTGGCCTCTACGTCTCCGTGACACCTTCATATCCATCAATAACGTAATATAACCTAATATAACCCAACCTAACCACTTGGCGCTATTATATGACAATATTCCTGGCGAGTTGGCCTCTACGTCTCCGTGGGACTTTTATATACGTCAATAACGTAATTTAACCTAGCTTAACCCAACCTAACATCTCGGCGGCAATATTTGACAACATTCCTGGCGAGTTGGCCTCTACGTCTCCGTGGGACTTTTATATACATCAATAACGTAATTTAACCTAAAATACCCCAACGTAACATCTCGGCTGTAATATTTGACAACATTCCTGGCTTGTTGGACTCTATGTTTCCGTGGGACCTTTATATACATCAATAACGTAATATAACCTAACCTAACCCAACCTAACATCTCGGCGGTAATATTTGAGAACATTCCTGGCGAGTTGGCCTCTACGTCTCCGTGGGTCCTTCATATACATCAATAACGTAATATAACCTAACCTAAGCCAACCTATCATCTCGGCGGTAATATTTGAAAACATTCCTGTCGAGTTGGCCTCTACGTTTCCGTGGGACCTTTATATATATCAATAACGTAATATAACCTAACCTAACCCAACCTAACATCTCGGCGGTAATATTTGACAACATTCCTGGCGAGTTGGCCTCTACGTCTCCGTGGGGCCTTCATATACATCAATAACGTAATATAACCTAACCTAACCCAACCTATCATCTCGGCGGTAATATTTGACAACATTCCTGGCGAGTTGGCCTCTACGTCTCCGTGGGACCTTCATATACATCAATAACGTAATATAACCTAACTTAAGCCAACCCATCATCTCGGCGGTAATATTTGAAAACATTCCTGTCGAGTTGGCCTCTACGTTTCCGTGGGACCTTTATATATATCAATAACGTAATATAACCTAACCTAACCCAACCTAACATCTCGGCGGTAATATTTGACAACATTCCTGGCGAGTTGGCCTCTACGTCTCCGTGACACCTTCATATCCATCAATAACGTAATATAACCTAATATAACCCAACCTAACCACTTGGCGCTATTATATGACAATATTCCTGGCGAGTTGGCCTCTACGTCTCCGTGGGACTTTTATATACGTCAATAACGTAATTTAACCTAGCTTAACCCAACCTAACATCTCGGCGGCAATATTTGACAACATTCCTGGCGAGTTGGCCTCTACGTCTCCGTGGGACTTTTATATACATCAATAACGTAATTTAACCTAAAATACCCCAACGTAACATCTCGGCTGTAATATTTGACAACATTCCTGGCTTGTTGGACTCTATGTTTCCGTGGGACCTTTATATACATCAATAACGTAATATAACCTAACCTAACCCAACCTAACATCTCGGCGGTAATATTTGACAACATACCTGGCGAGTTGGCCTCTACGTCTCCGTGGGACCTTCATATACATCAATAACGTAATATAACCCAACTTAAGCCAACCCATCATCTCGGCGGTAATATTTGAAAACATTCCTGTCGAGTTGGCCTCTACGTTTCCGTGGGACCTTTATATATATCAATAACGTAATATAACCTAACCTAACCCAACCTAACATCTCGGCGGTAATATTTGACAACATTCCTGGCGAGTTGGCCTCTACGTCTCCGTGACACCTTCATATCCATCAATAACGTAATATAACCTAATATAACCCAACCTAACCACTTGGCGCTATTATATGACAATATTCCTGGCGAGTTGGCCTCTACGTCTCCGTGGGACTTTTATATACGTCAATAACGTAATTTAACCTAGCTTAACCCAACCTAACATCTCGGCGGCAATATTTGACAACATTCCTGGCGAGTTGGCCTCTACGTCTCCGTGGGACTTTTATATACATCAATAACGTAATTTAACCTAAAATACCCCAACGTAACATCTCGGCTGTAATATTTGACAACATTCCTGGCTTGTTGGACTCTATGTTTCCGTGGGACCTTTATATACATCAATAACGTAATATAACCTAACCTAACCCAACCTAACATCTCGGCGGTAATATTTGAGAACATTCCTGGCGAGTTGGCCTCTACGTCTCCGTGGGTCCTTCATATACATCAATAACGTAATATAACCTAACCTAAGCCAACCTATCATCTCGGCGGTAATATTTGAAAACATTCCTGTCGAGTTGGCCTCTACGTTTCCGTGGGACCTTTATATATATCAATAACGTAATATAACCTAACCTAACTAAAACCTAACATCTCGGCGGTAATATTTGACAACATTCCTGGCGAGTTGGCCTCTACGTCTCCGTGGGGCCTTCATATACATCAATAACGTAATATAACCTAACCTAACCCAACCTATCATCTCGGCGGTAATATTTGACAACATTCCTGGCGAGTTGGCCTCTACGTCTCCGTGGGACCTTCATATACATCAATAACGTAATATAACCTAACTTAAGCCAACCCATCATCTCGGCGGTAATATTTGAAAACATTCCTGTCGAGTTGGCCTCTACGTTTCCGTGGGACCTTTATATATATCAATAACGTAATATAACCTAACCTAACCCAACCTAACATCTCGGCGGTAATATTTGACAACATTCCTGGCGAGTTGGCCTCTACGTCTCCGTGACACCTTCATATCCATCAATAACGTAATATAACCTAATATAACCCAACCTAACCACTTGGCGCTATTATATGACAATATTCCTGGCGAGTTGGCCTCTACGTCTCCGTGGGACTTTTATATACGTCAATAACGTAATTTAACCTAGCTTAACCCAACCTAACATCTCGGCGGCAATATTTGACAACATTCCTGGCGAGTTGGCCTCTACGTCTCCGTGGGACTTTTATATACATCAATAACGTAATTTAACCTAAAATACCCCAACGTAACATCTCGGCTGTAATATTTGACAACATTCCTGGCTTGTTGGACTCTATGTTTCCGTGGGACCTTTATATACATCAATAACGTAATATAACCTAACCTAACCCAACCTAACATCTCGGCGGTAATATTTGAGAACATTCCTGGCGAGTTGGCCTCTACGTCTCCGTGGGTCCTTCATATACATCAATAACGTAATATAACCTAACCTAAGCCAACCTATCATCTCGGCGGTAATATTTGAAAACATTCCTGTCGAGTTGGCCTCTACGTTTCCGTGGGACCTTTATATATATCAATAACGTAATATAACCTAACCTAACCCAACCTAACATCTCGGCGGTAATATTTGACAACATTCCTGGCGAGTTGGCCTCTACGTCTCCGTGGGGCCTTCATATACATCAATAACGTAATATAACCTAACCTAACCCAACCTATCATCTCGGCGGTAATATTTGACAACATTCCTGGCGAGTTGGCCTCTACGTCTCCGTGGGACCTTCATATACATCAATAACGTAATATAACCTTACATAACCCAACCTAACATTTCGGCGCTATTATTTGACAACATACCTGGCGGGTTGGCATCTACGTCGCCGTGGGGCCTTTATATACATCAATAACGTAATATAACCTTATATAACCTAACCTAACCTCTCGGCGCTATTATTTGACAACATTCCTGGCGAGTTGGCATCTACGTCTCCGTGGGGCTTTTATATACATCAATAACGTAATATAACCTAACCTAACCCAACCAAACATCTCGGCGGTAATATTTGACAACATTCCTGGCGAGTTGGCCTCTACGTCTCCGTGACACCTTCATATCCATCAATAACGTAATATAACCTAATATAACCCAACCTAACCACTCGGCGCTATTTTATGACAATATTCCTGGCGAGTTGGCCTCTACGTCTCCGTGGGACTTTTATATACATCAATAACGTAATTTAACCTAAAATACCCCAACGTAACATCTCGGCTGTAATATTTGACAACATTCCTGGCTTGTTGGACTCTATGTTTCCGTGGGACCTTTATATACATCAATAACGTAATATAACCTAACCTAACCCAACCTAACATCTCGGCGGTAATATTTGAAAACATTCCTGGCGAGTTGGCTTCTACGTCTCCGTGACACCTTCATATCCATCAATAACGTAATATAACCTAATATAACCCAACCTAACCACTCGGCGCTATTATATGACAATATTCCTGGCGAGTTGGCCTCTACGTCTCCGTGGGACTTTTATATACATCAATAACGTAATTTAACATAGCTTAACCCAACGTAACATCTCGGCGGTCATATTTTACAACATTCCTGGCGAGTTGGCCTCTACGTTTCCGTGGGACCCTTATATATATCAATAACGTAATATAACCTAACCTAACCCAACCTATCATCTCGGCGGTAATATTTGACAACATTCCAGGCGAGTTGGCCTCTACGTCTCCGTGGGACTTTTATATACATCAATAACCTAATTTAACCTAAAATACCCCAACGTAACATCTCGGCTGTAATACTTGACAACATTCCTGGCTTGTTGGCCTCTATGTTTCCGTGGGACCTTTATATAGATCAATAACGTAATATAACCTAACCTAACACAACCTAACATCTCGGCGGCAATATGTGACAACATTCCTGGCGAGTTGGCCTCTACGTCTCCGTGGGGCCTTCATATACATCAATAACGTAATATAACCTAACCTAACCCAACCTAACATCTCGGCACTAATATTTGACAACATTCCTGGCGAGTTGGCCTCTACGTCTCCGTGACACCTTCATATCCATCAATAACGTAATATAACCTAATATAACCCAACCTAACCACTCGGCGCTATTATATGACAATATTCCTGGCGAGTTGGCCTCTACGTCTCCGTGGGACTTTTATATACATCAATAACGTAATTTAACATAGCTTAACCCAACGTAACATCTCGGCGGTCATATTTTACAACATTCCTGGCGAGTTGGCCTCTACGTTTCCGTGGGACCTTTATATATATATCAATAACGTAATATAACCTAACCTAACCCAACCTATCATCTCGGCGGTAATATTTGACAACATTCCAGGCGAGTTGGCCTCTACGTCTCCGTGGGACTTTTATATACATCAATAACGTAATTTAACCTAAAATACCCCAACGTAACATCTCGGCTGTAATACTTGACAACATTCCTGGCTTGTTGGCCTCTATGTTTCCGTGGGACCTTTATATAGATCAATAACGTAATATAACCTAACCTAAGCCAACCTATCATCTCGGCGGTAATATTTGAAAACATTCCTGGCTTGTTGGACTCTATGTTTCCGTGGGACCTTTATATACATCAATAACGTAATATAACCTAACCTAACCCAACCTAACATCTCGGCGGTAATATTTGACAACATTCCTGGCGAGTTGGCCTCTACGTCACCGTGGGACCTTCATATACATCAATAACGTAATATTACGTAACCTAACCCAACCTAACATCTCGGCACAAATATTTGACAACATTCCTGGCGAGTTGGCCTCTACCTCTCCGTGGGACCTTCATATACATCAATAACGTAATTTAACCTAACCCAAACCAACGTAACATCTCGGCGCTAATATTTGACAACATTCCTGGCGAGTTAGCCTCTACGTCTCCGTGAGAATTTTATATACATCAATAACGTAATATAACCTAACCTAACCCAACCTAACATCTCGGCGGTAATATTTGACAACATACCTGGCGAATTGGCCTCTACGTCTCCGTGGGGCCTTCATATACATCAATAACGTAATATAACCTAACCTAACCCAACCTATCATCTCGGCGGTAATATTTGACAACATTACTGGCGAGTTGGCCTCTACGTCTCCGTGGGACCTTCATATACATCAATAACGTAATACAACCTTACATAACCCAACCTAACCTTTCGGCGCTATTATTTGACAACATACCTGGCGGGTTGGCATCTACGTCGCCGTGGGGCCTTTATATACATCAATAACGTAATATAACCTTATATAACCTAACCTAACCTCTCGGCGCTATTATTTGACAACATTCCTGGCGAGTTGGCATCTACGTCTCCGTGGGGCTTTTATATACATCAATAACGTAATATAACCTAACCTAACCCAACCAAACATCTCGGCGGTAATATTTGACAACATTCCTGGCGAGTTGGCCTCTACGTCTCCGTGACACCTTCATATCCATCAATAACGTAATATAACCTAATATAACCCAACCTAACCACTCGGCGCTATTTTATGACAATATTCCTGGCGAGTTGGCCTCTACGTCTCCGTGGGACTTTTATATACATCAATAACGTAATTTAACCTAAAATACCCCAACGTAACATCTCGGCTGTAATATTTGACAACATTCCTGGCTTGTTGGACTCTATGTTTCCGTGGGACCTTTATATACGTCAATAACGTAATATAACCTAACCTAACCCAACCTAACATCTCGGCGGTAATATTTGACAACATTCCTGGCGAGTTGGCCTCTACGTCACCGTGGGACCTTCATATACATTAATAACGTAATATTACCTAACCTAACCCAACATAACATCTCGGCACAAATATTTGACAACATTCCTGGCGAGTTGGCCTCTACCTCTCCGTGGGACCTTCATATACATCAATAACGTAATTTAACCTAACCCAAACCAACGTAACATCTCGGCGGTAATATTTGACAACATTCCTGGCGAGTTAGCCTCTACGTCTCCGTGAGAATTTTATATACATCAATAACGCAATATAACCTAACCTAACCCAACCTAACATCTCGGCGGTAATATTTGACAACATACCTGGCGAGTTGGCCTCTACGTCTCCGTGGGACTTTTATATACATCAATAACGTAATTTAACCTAAAATACCCCAACGTAACATCTCGGCTGTAATATTTGACAACATTCCTGGCTTGTTGGACTCTATGTTTCCGTGGGACCTTTATATACATCAATAACGTAATATAACCTAACCTAACCCAACCTAACATCTCGGCGGTAATATTTGACAACATTCCTGGCGAGTTGGCCTCTACGTCACCGTGGGACCTTCATATACATGAATAACGTAATATTACCTAACCTAACCCAACCTAACATCTCGGCACAAATATTTGACAACATTCCTGGCGAGTTGGCCTCTACCTCTCCGTGGGACCTTCATATACATCAATAACGTAATTTAACCTAACCCAAACCAACGTAACATCTCGGCGGTAATATTTGACAACATTCCTGGCGAGTTAGCCTCTACGTCTCCGTGAGAATTTTATATACATCAATAACGTAATATAACCTAACCTAACCCAACCTAACATCTCGGCGGTAATATTTGACAACATACCTGGCGAATTGGCCTCTACGTCTCCGTGGGGCCTTCATATACGTCAATAACGTAATATAACCTAACCTAACCCAACCTATCCTCTCGGCGGTAATATTTGACAACATTCCTGGCGAGTTGGCCTCTACGTCTCCGTGGGACCTTCATATACATCAATAACGTAATACAACCTTACATAACCCAACCTAACCTTTCGGCGCTATTATTTGACAACATACCTGGCGGGTTGGCATCTACGTCGCCGTGGGGCCTTTATATACATCAATAACGTAATATAACCTTATATAACCTAACCTAACCTCTCGGCGCTATTATTTGACAACATTCCTGGCGAGTTGGCATCTACGTCTCCGTGGGGCTTTTATATACATCAATAACGTAATATAACCTAACCTAACCCAAGCAAACATCTCGGCGGTAATATTTGGCAACATTCCTGGCGAGTTGGCCTCTACGTCTCCGTGGGACTTTTATATACATCAATAACGTAATTTAACCTAAAATACCCCAACGTAACATCTCGGCTGTAATATTTGACAACATTCCTGGCTTGTTGGACTCTATGTTTCCGTGGGACCTTTATATACATCAATAACGTAATATAACCTAACCTAACCCAACCTAACATCTCAGCGGTAATATTTGACAACATTCCTGGCGAGTTGGCCTCTACGTCTCCGTGGGTCCTTCATATACACCAATAACGTAATATAACCTAACCTAAGCCAACCTATCATCTCGGCGGTAATATTTGAAAACATTCCTGTCGAGTTGGCCTCTACGTTTCCGTGGGACCTTTATATATATCAATAACGTAATATAACCTAACCTAACCCAACCTAACATCTCGGCGGTAATATTTGACAACATTCCTGGCGACTTGGCCTCTACGTCTCCGTGACACCTTCATATCCATCAATAACGTAATATAACCTAATATAACCCAACCTAACCACTCGGCGCTATTATATGACAATATTCCTGGCGAGTTGGCCTCTACGTCTCCGTGGGACTTTTATATACATCAATAACGTAATTTAACATAGCTTAACCCAACTTAACATCTCGGCGGTCATATTTTACAACATTCCTGGCGAGTTGGCCTCTACGTTTCCGTGGGACCTTTATATATATATCAATAACGTAATGTAACCTAACCTAACCCAACCTAACATCTCGGCGGTAATATTTGACAACATTCCTGGCGAGTTGGCCTCTACGTCTCCGTGACACCTTCATATCCATCAATAACGTAATATACCTAATATAACCCAACCTAACCACTCGGCGCTATTATATGACAATATTCCTGGCGAGTTGGCCTCTACGTCTCCGTGGGACTTTTATATACATCAATAACGTAATTTAACCTAGCTTAACCCAACCTAACATCTCGGCGGCAATATTTGACAACATTCCTGGCGAGTTGGCCTCTACGTCTCCGTGGGGCCTTCATATACATCAATAACGTAATATAACCTAACCTAACCCAACCCAACTTCTCGGCACTAATATTTGACAACATTCCGGGCGAGTTAGCCTCTACGTCTCCGTGGAACTTCATATACATCAATAACGTAATATAACCTAACCTAACCCAACCTAAGATTTCGGCGCTATTATTTGACAACATTCCTGTCGAGTTGGCCTCTACGTCTCCGTGGGACTTTTATATACATCAATAGCGTAATATAACCTAACCTACCCCAATCTAATATCTCAGTACTAATATTTTACAACATTTCTGGCGAGTTGGCCTCTTCGTCTCCGTGGGACCTTGACATACATCAATAACGTAATATAACCTAACCTAAGCCAACCTATCATCTCGGCGGTAATATTTGAAAACATTCCTGTCGAGTTTGCCTCTACGTTTCCGTGGGACCTTTATATATATCAATAACGTAATATAACCTAACCTAACCCAACCTAACATCTCGGCGGTAATATTTGACAACATTCGTGGCGAGTTGGCCTCTACGTCTCTGTGGGACCTTCATATACATCAATACCGTAATATAACCTAACCTAAGCCAACCTATCATCTCGGCGGTAATATTTGAAAACATTCCTGTCGAATTGGCCTCTACGTTTCCGTGGGACCTTTATATATATCAATAACGTAATATAACCTAACCTAACCCAACCTAACATCTCGGCGGTAATATTTGACAACATTCCTGGCGAGTTGGCCTCTACGTCACCGTGGGACCTTCATATACATCAATAACGTAATATTACCTAACCTAACCCAACCTAACATCTCGGCACAAATATTTGACAACATTCCTGGCGAGTTGGCCTCTACCTCTCCGTGGGACCTTCATATACATCAATAACGTAATTTAACCTAACCCAAACCAACGTAACATCTCGGCGGTAATATTTGACAACATTCCTGGCGAGTTAGCCTCTACGTCTCCGTGAGAATTTTATATACATCAATAACGTAATATAACCTAACCTAACCCAACCTAACATCTCAGCGGTAATATTTGACAACATACCTGGCGAATTGGCCTCTACGTCTCCGTGGGGCCTTCATATACATCAATAACGTAATATAACCTAACCTAACCCAACCTATCATCTCGGCGGTAATATTTGACAACATTCCTGGCGAGTTGGCCTCTACGTCTCCGTGGGACCTTCATATACATCAATAACGTAATATAACCTTACATAACCCAACCTAACATTTCGGCGCTATTATTTGACAACATACCTGGCGGGTTGGCATCTACGTCGCCGTGGGGCCTTTATATACATCAATAACGTAATATAACCTTATATAACCTAACCTAACCTCTCGGCGCTATTATTTGACAACATTCCTGGCGAGTTGGCATCTACGTCTCCGTGGGGCTTTTATATACATCAATAACGTAATATAACCTAACCTAACCCAATCAAACATCTCGGCGGTAATATTTGACAACATACCTGGCGAGTTGGCTTCTACGTCTCCGTGACACCTTCATATCCATCAATAACGTAATATAACCTAATATAACCCAACCTAACCACTCGGCGCTATTTTATGACAATATTCCTGGCGAGTTGGCCTCTACGTCTCCGTGGGACTTTTATATACATCAATAACGTAATTTAACCTAAAATACCCCAACGTAACATCTCGGCTGTAATATTTGACAACATTCCTGGCTTGTTGGACTCTATGTTTCCGTGGGACCTTTATATACATCAATAACGTAATATAACCTAACCTAACCCAACCTAACATCTCGGCGGTAATATTTGACAACATTCCTGGCGAGTTGGCCTCTACGTCTCCGTGGGTCCTTCATATACATCAATAACGTAATATAACCTAACCTAAGCCAACCTATCATCTCGGCGGTAATATTTGAAAACATTCCTGTCGAGTTGGCCTCTACGTTTCCGTGGGACCTTTATATATATCAATAACGTAATATAACCTAACCTAACCCAACCTAACATCTCGGCGGTAATATTTGACAACATTCCTGGCGAGTTGGCTTCTACGTCTCCGTGACACCTTCATATCCATCAATAACGTAATATAACCTAATATAACCCAACCTAACCACTCGGCGCTATTATATGACAATATTCCTGGCGAGTTGGCCTCTACGTCTCCGTGGGACTTTTATATACATCAATAACGTAATTTAACATAGCTTAACCCAACGTAACATCTCGGCGGTCATATTTTACAACATTCCTGGCGAGTTGGCCTCTACGTTTCCGTGGGACCCTTATATATATCAATAACGTAATATAACCTAACCTAACCCAACCTATCATCTCGGCGGTAATATTTGACAACATTCCAGGCGAGTTGGCCTCTACGTCTCCGTGGGACTTTTATATACATCAATAACCTAATTTAACCTAAAATACCCCAACGTAACATCTCGGCTGTAATACTTGACAACATTCCTGGCTTGTTGGCCTCTATGTTTCCGTGGGACCTTTATATAGATCAATAACGTAATATAACCTAACCTAACACAACCTAACATCTCGGCGGCAATATGTGACAACATTCCTGGCGAGTTGGCCTCTACGTCTCCGTGGGGCTTTCATATACATCAATAACGTAATATAACCTAACCTAACCCAACCTAACATCTCGGCACTAATATTTGACAACATTCCTGGCGAGTTGGCCTCTACGTCTCCGTGACACCTTCATATCCATCAATAACGTAATATAACCTAATATAACCCAACCTAACCACTCGGCGCTATTATATGACAATATTCCTGGCGAGTTGGCCTCTACGTCTCCGTGGGACTTTTATATACATCAATAACGTAATTTAACATAGCTTAACCCAACGTAACATCTCGGCGGTCATATTTTACAACATTCCTGGCGAGTTGGCCTCTACGTTTCCGTGGGACCTTTATATATATATCAATAACGTAATATAACCTAACCTAACCCAACCTATCATCTCGGCGGTAATATTTGACAACATTCCAGGCGAGTTGGCCTCTACGTCTCCGTGGGACTTTTATATACATCAATAACGTAATTTAACCTAAAATACCCCAACGTAACATCTCGGCTGTAATACTTGACAACATTCCTGGCTTGTTGGCCTCTATGTTTCCGTGGGACCTTTATATAGATCAATAACGTAATATAACCTAACCTAACACAACCTAACATCTCGGCGGCAATATGTGACAACATTCCTGGCGAGTTGGCCTCTACGTCTCCGTGGGGCCTTCATATACATCAATAACGTAATATAACCTAACCTAACCCAACCTAACATCTCGGCGGTAATATTTGACAACATTCCTGGCGAGTTGGCCTCTACGTCTCCGTGGGACCTTCATATACATCAATAACGTAATATAACCTTACATAACCCAACCTAACATTTCGGCGCTATTATTTGACAACATACCTGGCGGGTTGGCATCTACGTCGCCGTGGGGCCTTTATATACATCAATAACGTAATATAACCTTATATAACCTAACCTAACCTCTCGGCGCTATTATTTGACAACATTCCTGGCGAGTTGGCATCTACGTCTCCGTGGGGCTTTTATATACATCAATAACGTAATATAACCTAACCTAACCCAATCAAACATCTCGGCGGTAATATTTGACAACATACCTGGCGAGTTGGCTTCTACGTCTCCGTGACACCTTCATATCCATCAATAACGTAATATAACCTAATATAACCCAACCTAACCACTCGGCGCTATTTTATGACAATATTCCTGGCGAGTTGGCCTCTACGTCTCCGTGGGACTTTTATATACATCAATAACGTAATTTAACCTAAAATACCCCAACGTAACATCTCGGCTGTAATATTTGACAACATTCCTGGCTTGTTGGACTCTATGTTTCCGTGGGACCTTTATATACATCAATAACGTAATATAACCTAACCTAACCCAACCTAACATTTCGGCGGTAATATTTGACAACATTCCTGGCGAGTTGGCCTCTACGTCTCCGTGGGTCCTTCATATACATCAATAACGTAATATAACCTAACCTAAGCCAACCTATCATCTCGGCGGTAATATTTGAAAACATTCCTGTCGAGTTGGCCTCTACGTTTCCGTGGGACCTTTATATATATCAATAACGTAATATAACCTAACCTAACCCAACCTAACATCTCGGCGGTAATATTTGACAACATTCCTGGCGAGTTGGCTTCTACGTCTCCGTGACACCTTCATATCCATCAATAACGTAATATAACCTAATATAACCCAACCTAACCACTCGGCGCTATTATATGACAATATTCCTGGCGAGTTGGCCTCTACGTCTCCGTGGGACTTTTATATACATCAATAACGTAATTTAACATAGCTTAACCCAACGTAACATCTCGGCGGTCATATTTTACAACATTCCTGGCGAGTTGGCCTCTACGTTTCCGTGGGACCCTTATATATATCAATAACGTAATATAACCTAACCTAACCCAACCTATCATCTCGGCGGTAATATTTGACAACATTCCAGGCGAGTTGGCCTCTACGTCTCCGTGGGACTTTTATATACATCAATAACCTAATTTAACCTAAAATACCCCAACGTAACATCTCGGCTGTAATACTTGACAACATTCCTGGCTTGTTGGCCTCTATGTTTCCGTGGGACCTTTATATAGATCAATAACGTAATATAACCTAACCTAACACAACCTAACATCTCGGCGGCAATATGTGACAACATTCCTGGCGAGTTGGCCTCTACGTCTCCGTGGGGCTTTCATATACATCAATAACGTAATATAACCTAACCTAACCCAACCTAACATCTCGGCACTAATATTTGACAACATTCCTGGCGAGTTGGCCTCTACGTCTCCGTGACACCTTCATATCCATCAATAACGTAATATAACCTAATATAACCCAACCTAACCACTCGGCGCTATTATATGACAATATTCCTGGCGAGTTGGCCTCTACGTCTCCGTGGGACTTTTATATACATCAATAACGTAATTTAACATAGCTTAACCCAACGTAACATCTCGGCGGTCATATTTTACAACATTCCTGGCGAGTTGGCCTCTACGTTTCCGTGGGACCTTTATATATATATCAATAACGTAATATAACCTAACCTAACCCAACCTATCATCTCGGCGGTAATATTTGACAACATTCCAGGCGAGTTGGCCTCTACGTCTCCGTGGGACTTTTATATACATCAATAACGTAATTTAACCTAAAATACCCCAACGTAACATCTCGGCTGTAATACTTGACAACATTCCTGGCTTGTTGGCCTCTATGTTTCCGTGGGACCTTTATATAGATCAATAACGTAATATAACCTAACCTAACACAACCTAACATCTCGGCGGCAATATGTGACAACATTCCTGGCGAGTTGGCCTCTACGTCTCCGTGGGGCCTTCATATACATCAATAACGTAATATAACCTAACCTAACCCAACCTAACATCTCGGCGGTAATATTTGACAACATTCCTGGCGAGTTGGCCTCTACGTCTCCGTGGGACCTTTATATACATCAATAACGTAATTTAACCGAACCTAACACAATCTAACATCTCGGCGGTAATATTTGACAACATACCTGGCGAGTTGGCCTCTACGTCTCCGTGGGACCTTCATATACATCAATAACGTAATATAACCTAACTTAAGCCAACCCATCATCTCGGCGGTAATATTTGAAAACATTCCTGTCGAGTTGGCCTCTACGTTTCCGTGGGACCTTTATATATATCAATAACGTAATATAACCTAACCTAACCCAACCTAACATCTCGGCGGTAATATTTGACAACATTCCTGGCGAGTTGGCCTCTACGTCTCCGTGACACCTTCATATCCATCAATAACGTAATATAACCTAATATAACCCAACCTAACCACTCGGCGCTATTATATGACAATATTCCTGGCGAGTTGGCCTCTACGTCTCCGTGGGACTTTTATATACGTCAATAACGTAATTTAACCTAGCTTAACCCAACCTAACATCTCGGCGGCAATATTTGACAACATTCCTGGCGAGTTGGCCTCTACTTCTCCGTGGGACTTTTATATACATCAATAACGTAATTTAACCTAAAATACCCCAACGTAACATCTCGGCTGTAATATTTGACAACATTCCTGGCTTGTTGGACTCTATGTTTCCGTGGGACCTTTATATACATCAATAACGTAATATAACCTAACCTAACCCAACCTAACATCTCGGCGGTAATATTTGACAACATTCCTGGCGAGTTGGCCTCTACGTCTCCGTGGGTCCTTCATATACATCAATAACGTAATATAACCTAACCTAAGCCAACCTATCATCTCGGCGGTAATATTTGAAAACATTCCTGTCGAGTTGGCCTCTACGTTTCCGTGGGACCTTTATATATATCAATAACGTAATATAACCTAACCTAACCCAACCTAACATCTCGGCGGTAATATTTGACAACATTCCTGGCGAGTTGGCCTCTACGTCTCCGTGGGGCCTTCATATACATCAATAACGTAATATAACCTAACCTAACCCAACCTATCATCTCGGCGGTAATATTTGACAACATTCCTGGCGAGTTGGCCTCTACGTCTCCGTGGGACCTTCATATACATCAATAACGTAATATAACCTTACATAACCCAACCTAACATTTCGGCGCTATTATTTGACAACATACCTGGCGGGTTGGCATCTACGTCGCCGTGGGGCCTTTATATACATCAATAACGTAATATAACCTTATATAACCTAACCTAACCTCTCGGCGCTATTATTTGACAACATTCCTGGCGAGTTGGCATCTACGTCTCCGTGGGGCTTTTATATACATCAATAACGTAATATAACCTAACCTAACCCAACCAAACATCTCGGCGGTAATATTTGACAACATTCCTGGCGAGTTGGCCTCTACGTCTCCGTGACACCTTCATATCCATCAATAACGTAATATAACCTAATATAACCCAACCTAACCACTCGGCGCTATTTTATGACAATATTCCTGGCGAGTTGGCCTCTACGTCTCCGTGGGACTTTTATATACATCAATAACGTAATTTAACCTAAAATACCCCAACGTAACATCTCGGCTGTAATATTTGACAACATTCCTGGCTTGTTGGACTCTATGTTTCCGTGGGACCTTTATATACATCAATAACGTAATATAACCTAACCTAACCCAACCTAACATCTCGGCGGTAATATTTGACAACATTCCTGGCGAGTTGGCCTCTACGTCTCCGTGGGTCCTTCATATACATCAATAACGTAATATAACCTAACCTAAGCCAACCTATCATCTCGGCGGTAATATTTGAAAACATTCCTGTCGAGTTGGCCTCTACGTTTCCGTGGGACCTTTATATATATCAATAACGTAATATAACCTAACCTAACCCAACCTAACATCTCGGCGGTAATATTTGACAACATTCCTGGCGAGTTGGCTTCTACGTCTCCGTGACACCTTCATATCCATCAATAACGTAATATAACCTAATATAACCCAACCTAACCACTCGGCGCTATTATATGACAATATTCCTGGCGAGTTGGCCTCTACGTCTCCGTGGGACTTTTATATACATCAATAACGTAATTTAACATAGCTTAACCCAACGTAACATCTCGGCGGTCATATTTTACAACATTCCTGGCGAGTTGGCCTCTACGTTTCCGTGGGACCCTTATATATATCAATAACGTAATATAACCTAACCTAACCCAACCTATCATCTCGGCGGTAATATTTGACAACATTCCAGGCGAGTTGGCCTCTACGTCTCCGTGGGACTTTTATATACATCAATAACCTAATTTAACCTAAAATACCCCAACGTAACATCTCGGCTGTAATACTTGACAACATTCCTGGCTTGTTGGCCTCTATGTTTCCGTGGGACCTTTATATAGATCAATAACGTAATATAACCTAACCTAACACAACCTAACATCTCGGCGGCAATATGTGACAACATTCCTGGCGAGTTGGCCTCTACGTCTCCGTGGGGCCTTCATATACATCAATAACGTAATATAACCTAACCTAACCCAACCTAACATCTCGGCACTAATATTTGACAACATTCCTGGCGAGTTGGCCTCTACGTCTCCGTGACACCTTCATATCCATCAATAACGTAATATAACCTAATATAACCCAACCTAACCACTCGGCGCTATTATATGACAATATTCCTGGCGAGTTGGCCTCTACGTCTCCGTGGGACTTTTATATACATCAATAACGTAATTTAACATAGCTTAACCCAACGTAACATCTCGGCGGTCATATTTTACAACATTCCTGGCGAGTTGGCCTCTACGTTTCCGTGGGACCTTTATATATATCAATAACGTAATATAACCTAACCTAACCCAACCTAACATCTCGGCGGTAATATTTGACAACATTCCTGGCGAGTTGGCCTCTACGTCTCCGTGACACCTTCATATCCATCAATAACGTAATATAACCTAATATAAACCAACCTAACCACTCGGCGCTATTATATGACAATATTCCTGGCGAGTTGGCCTCTACGTCTCCGTGGGACTTTTATATACATCAATAACGTAATTTAACATAGCTTAACCCAACGTAACATCTCGGCGGTCATATTTTACAACATTCCTGGCGAGTTGGCCTCTACCTTTCCGTGGGACCCTTATATATATCAATAACGTAATATAACCTAACCTAACCCAACCTATCATCTCGGCGGTAATATTTGACAACATTCCAGGCGAGTTGGCCTCTACGTCTCCGTGGGACTTTTATATACATCAATAACCTAATTTAACCTAAAATACCCCAACGTAACATCTCGGCTGTAATATTTGACAACATTCCTGGCTTGTTGGACTCTATGTTTCCGTGGGACCTTTATATACATCAATAACGTAATATAACCTAACCTAAGCCAACCTATCATCTCGGCGGTAATATTTGAAAACATTCCTGTCGAGTTGGCCTCTACGTTTCCGTGGGACCTTTATATATATCAATAACGTAATATAACCTAACCTAACCCAACCTAACATCTCGGCGGTAATATTTGACAACATTCCTGTCGAGTTGGCCTCTACGTCTCCGTGGAACTTCATATACATCAATAACGTAATATAACCTAACCTTACCCAACCTAAGATTTCGGCGCTATTATTTGACAACATTCCTGGCGAGTTGGCCTCTACGTCTCCGTGGGGCCTTCATATACATCAATCACGTAATATAACCTAACCTAACCCAACCCAACTTCTCGGCACTAATATTTGACAACATTCCTGGCGAGTTAGCCTCTACGTCTCCGTGGAACTTCATATACATCAATAACGTAATATAACCTAACCTTACCCAACCTAAGATTTCGGCGCTATTATTTGACAACATTCCTGGCGAGTTGGCCTCTACCTCTCCGTGGGACCTTCATATACATCAATAACGTAATTTAACCTAACCCAAACCAACGTAACATCTCGGCGGTAATATTTGACAACATTCCTGCCGAGTTGGCCTCTACATCTCCGTGGGAATTTTGTATACATCAATAACGTAATATAACCTAACCTAACCCAACCTAACCTCTCGGCGGTAATATTTGACAACATTCCTGGCGAATTGGGCTCTACGTCTCCGTGGGGCCTTCATATACATCAATAACGTAATTTAACCTAAAATACCCCAACGTAACATCTCGGCTGTAATATTTGACAACATTCCTGGCTTGTTGGACTCTATGTTTCCGTGGGACCTTTATATACATCAATAACGTAATATAACCTAACCTAAGCCAACCTATCATCTCGGCGGTAATATTTGAAAACATTCCTGTCGAGTTGGCCTCTACGTTTCCGTGGGACCTTTATATATATCAATGACGTAATATAACCTAACCTAACCCAACCTAACATCTCGGCGGTAATATTTGACAACATTCCTGTCGAGTTGGCCTCTACGTCTCCGTGACACCTTCATATCCATCAATAACGTAATATAACCTAATATAACCCAACCTAACCACTCGGCGCTATTATATGACAATATTCCTGGCGAGTTGGCCTCTACGTCTCCGTGGGACTTTTATATACATCAATAACGTAATTTAACCTAGCTTAACCCAACCTAACATCTCGGCGGCAATATTTGACAACATTCCTGGCGAGTTGGCCTCTACGTCTCCGTGGGGCCTTCATATACATCAATCACGTAATATAACCTAACCTAACCCAACCCAACTTCTCGGCACTAATATTTGACAACATTCCTGGGGAGTTAGCCTCTACGTCTCCGCGGAACTTCATATACATCAATAACGTAATATAACCTAACCTTACCCAACCTAAGATTTCGGCGCTATTATTTGACAACATTCCTGGCGAGTTGGCCTCTACCTCTCCGTGGGACCTTCATATACATCAATAACGTAATTTAACCTAACCCAAACCAACGTAACATCTCGGCGGTAATATTTGACAACATTCCTGGCGAGTTGTCCTCTACGTCTCCGTGGGAATTTTGTATACATCAATAACGTAATATAACCTAACCTAACCCAACCTAACCTCTCGGCGGTAATATTTGACAACATTCCTGGCGAATTGGCCTCTACGTCTCCGTGGGGCCTTCATATACATCAATAACGTAATATAACCTAACCTAACCCAACCTATCATCTCGGCGGTAATATTTGACAACATTTCTGGCGAGTTGGCCTCTACGTCTCCGTGATACCTTCATATCCATCAATAAAGTAATATAACCTAATATAGCCCAACCTAACCTCTCGGCGGTAATATTTGACAACATTCCTGGCGAATTGGCCTCTACGTCTCCGTGGGACTTTTATATACATCAATAGCGTAATATAACCTAACCTAACCCAACCTAATATCTCGGTACTAATATTTTACAACATTCCTGGCGAGTTGGCCTCTACGTCTCCGTGGGACCTTTATATACATCAATAACGTAATTTAACCTAACCTAACCCAACCTAACATCTCGGCGGTAATATTTGACAACATTCCTGGCGAGTTGGCCTCTACGTCTCCGTGGGACCTTCATATACATCAATAACGTAATTTAACCTAACCCAAACCAACGTAACATCTCGGCGGTAATATTTGACAACATTCCTGGCGAGTTGGCCTCTACGTCTCCGTGGGAATTTTGTATACATCAATTACGTAATATAACCTAACCTAACCCAACCTAACCTCTCGGCGGTAATATTTGACAACATTCCTGGCGAATTGGCCTCTACGTCTCCGTGGGGCCTTCATATACATCAATAACGTAATATAACCTAACCTAACACAACCTATCATCTCGGCGGTAATATTTGACAACATTCCTGGCGAGTTGGCCTCTACGTCTCCGTGATACCTTCATATCCATCAATAAAGTAATATAACCTAATATAGCCCAACCTAACCTCTCGGCGGTAATATTTGACAACATTCCTGGCGAATTGGCCTCTACGTCTCCGTGGGACTTTTATATACATCAATAGCGTAATATAACCTAACCTAACCCAACCTAATATCTCGGTACTAATATTTTACAACATTCCTGGCGAGTTGGCCTCTACGTCTCCGTGGGACCTTTATATACATCAATAACGTAATTTAACCTAGCTTAACCCAACGTAACATCTAGGCGGTAATATTTTACAACATTCCTGGCGAGTTGGCCTCTATGTCTCCGTGACACCTTCATATCCATCAATAACGTAAAATAACCTAATATAACCCAACCTAACCACTCGGCGCTATTATATGACAATATTCCTGGCGAGTTGGCCTCTACGTCTCCGTGGGACTTTTATATACATCAATAGCGTAATATAACCTAACCTAACCCAACCTAATATCTCGGTACTAATATTTTACAACATTCCTGGCGAGTTGGCCTCTACGTCTCCGTGGGACCTTTATATACATCAATAACGTAATTTAACCTAACCTAACCCAACCTAACATCTCGGCGGTAATATTTGACAACATTCCTGGCGAGTTGGCCTCTACGTTTCCGTGGGACCTTTATATATATATCAATAACGTAATATAACCTAACCTAACCCAACCTATCATCTCGGCGGTAATATTTGACAACATTCCAGGCGAATTGGCCTCTACGTCTCCGTGGGGCCTTCATATACATCAATAACGTAATTTAACCTAAAATACCCCAACGTAACATCTCGGCTGTAATATTTGACAACATTCCTGGCTTGTTGGACTCTATGTTTCCGTGGGACCTTTATATACATCAATAACGTAATATAACCTAACCTAAGCCAACCTATCATCTCGGCGGTAATATTTGAAAACATTCCTGTCGAGTTGGCCTCTACGTTTCCGTGTGACCTTTATATATATCAATAACGTAATATAACCTAACCTAACCCAACCTAACATCTCGGCGGTAATATTTGACAACACTCCTGTCGAGTTGGCCTCTACGTCTCCGTGGAACTTCATATACATCAATAACGTAATATAACCTAACCTTACCCAACCTAAGATTTCGGCGCTATTATTTGACAACATTCCTGGCGAGTTGGCCTCTACCTCTCCGTGGGACCTTCATATACATCAATAACGTAATTTAACCTAACCCAAACCAACGTAACATCTCGGCGGTAATATTTGACAACATTCCTGCCGAGTTGGCCTCTACGTCTCCGTGGGAATTTTGTATACATCAATAACGTAATATAACCTAACCTAACCCAACCTAACCTCTCGGCGGTAATATTTGACAACATTCCTGGCGAATTGGCCTCTACGTCTCCGTGGGGCCTTCATATACATCAATAACGTAATTTAACCTAAAATACCCCAACGTAACATCTCGGCTGTAATATTTGACAACATTCCTGGCTTGTTGGACTCTATGTTTCCGTGGGACCTTTATATACATCAATAACGTAATATAACTTAACCTAAGCCAACCTATCATCTCGGCGGTAATATTTGAAAACATTCCTGTCGAGTTGGCCTCTACGTTTCCGTGGGACCTTTATATATATCAATAACGTAATATAACCTAACCTAACCCAACCTAACATCTCGGCGGTAATATTTGACAACATTCCTGTCGAGTTGGCCTCTACGTCTCCGTGACACCTTCATATCCATCAATAACGTAATATAACCTAATATAACCCAACCAAACCACTCGGCGCTATTATATGACAATATTCCTGGCGAGTTGGCCCCTACGTCTCCGTGGGACTTTTATATACATCAATAACGTAATTTAACCTAGCTTAACCCAACCTAACATCTCGGCGGCAATATTTGACAACATTCCTGGCGAGTTGGCCTCTATGTCTCCGTGGGGCCTTCATATACATCAATAACGTAATATAACCTAACCTAACCCAACCCAACTTCTCGGCACTAATATTTGACAACATTCCGGGCGAGTTAGCCTCTACGTCTCCGTGGAACTTCATATACATCAATAACGTAATATAACCTAACCTAACCCAACCTAAGATTTCGGCGCTATTATTTGACAACATTCCTGTCGAGTTGGCCTCTACGTCTCCGTGGGACTCTTATATACATCAATAGCGTAATATAACCTAACCTACCCCAATCTAATATCTCGGTACTAATATTTTACAACATTTCTGGCGAGTTGGCCTCTTCGTCTCCGTGGGACCTTGACATACATCAATAACGTAATATAACCTAACCTAAGCCAACCTATCATCTCGGCGGTAATATTTGAAAACATTCCTGTCGAGTTTGCCTCTACGTTTCCGTGGGACCTTTATATATATCAATAACGTAATATAACCTAACCTAACCCAACCTAACATCTCGGCGGTAATATTTGACAACATTCCTGGCGAGTTGGCCTCTACGTCTCCGTGACACCTTCATATCCATCAATAACGTAATATAACCTAATATAACCCAACCTAACCACTCGGCGCTATTATATGACATTATTCCTGGCGAGTTGGCCTCTACGTCTCCGTGGGACTTTTATATACATCAATAACGTAATTTAACCTAGCTTAACCCAACCTAACATCTCGGCGGCAATATTTGACAACATTCCTGGCGAGTTGGCCTCTACGTCTCCGTGGGGCCTTCATATACATCAATCACGTAATATAACCTAACCTAACCCAACCCAACTTCTCGGCACTAATATTTGACAACATTCCTGGGGAGTTAGCCTCTACGTCTCCGCGGAACTTCATATACATCAATAACGTAATATAACCTAACCTTACCCAACCTAAGATTTCGGCGCTATTATTTGACAACATTCCTGGCGAGTTGGCCTCTACCTCTCCGTGGGACCTTCATATACATCAATAACGTAATTTAACCTAACCCAAACCAACGTAACATCTCGGCGGTAATATTTGACAACATTCCTGGCGAGTTGTCCTCTACGTCTCCGTGGGAATTTTGTATACATCAATAACGTAATATAACCTAACCTAACCCAACCTAACCTCTCGGCGGTAATATTTGACAACATTCCTGGCGAATTGGCCTCTACGTCTCCGTGGGGCCTTCATATACATCAATAACGTAATATAACCTAACCTAACCCAACCTATCATCTCGGCGGTAATATTTGACAACATTTCTGGCGAGTTGGCCTCTACGTCTCCGTGATACCTTCATATCCATCAATAAAGTAATATAACCTAATATAGCCCAACCTAACCTCTCGGCGGTAATATTTGACAACATTCCTGGCGAATTGGCCTCTACGTCTCCGTGGGACTTTTATATACATCAATAGCGTAATATAACCTAACCTAACCCAACCTAATATCTCGGTACTAATATTTTACAACATTCCTGGCGAGTTGGCCTCTACGTCTCCGTGGGACCTTTATATACATCAATAACGTAATTTAACCTAACCTAACCCAACCTAACATCTCGGCGGTAATATTGGACAACATTCCTGGCGAGTTGGCCTCTACGTCTCCGTTGGACCTTGACATACATTAATAACGTAATATAACCTAACCTAAGCCAACCTATCATCTCGGCGGTAATATTTGAAAACATTCCTGTCGAGTTTGCCTCTACGTCTCCGTGGGACTTTTATATACATCAATATCGTAATTTAACCTAAAATACCCCAACGTAACATCTCGGCTGTAATATTTGACAACATTCCTGCCTTGTTGGCCTCTATGTTTCCGTGGGACATTTATATACATCAATAACGTAATATAACCTAACCTAACCCAACCTAACATCTCGGCGGTTATATTTGACAACATTCCTGGCGAATTGGCCTCTACCTCTCTGTGGGACCTTCATATACATCAATAACGTAATTTAACCTAACCCAAACCAACGTAACATCTCGGCGGTAATATTTGACAACATTCCTGGCGAGCTGGCCTCTACGTCTCCGTGGGAATTTTGTATACATCAATAACGTAATATAACCTAACCTAACCCAACCTAACCTAACCCAACCTAACCTCTCGGCGGTAATATTTGACAACATTCCTGGCGAATTGGCCTCTACGTCTCCGTGGGGCCTTCATATACATCAATAACGTAATATAACCTAACCTAACCCAACCTATCATCTCGGCGGTAATATTTGACAACATTCCTGGCGAGTTGGCCTCTACGTCTCCGTGGGACCTTCATATACATCAATAACGTAATATAACCTTACATAACCCAACCTAACCTTTCGGCGCTATTATTTGACAACATTCCTGGCGGGTTGGCATCTACGTCTCCGTGGGGCCTTTATATACATCAATAACGTAATATAACCTTATATAACCCAACGTAACATCTCGGCGGTAATATTTTACAACATTTCTGGCGAGTTGGCCTCTACGTCTGCATGGGACTTTTATATACATCAATAACGTAATTTAACCTAAAATACCCCAACGCAACATCTCGGCTGTAATATTTGACAACATTCCTGGCTTTTTGGACTCTATGTTTCCGTGGGACCTTTATATACATCAATAACGTAATATAACCTAACCTAACCCAACCTAACATCTCGGCAGTAATATTTGACAACATTCCTGGCGAGTTGGGCTCTACGTCTCCGTGACACCTTCATATCCATCAATAACGTAATATAACCTAATATAACCCAACCTAACCACTCGGCGCTATTATATGACTATATTCCTGGCGAGTTGGCCTCTACGTCTCCGTGGGACTTTTATATACATCAATAACGTAATTTAACCTAAAATACCCCAACGTAACATCTCGGCTGTAATATTTGACAACATTCCTGGCTTGTTGGCCTCTATGTTTCCGTGGGACATTTATATACATCAATAACGTAATATAACCTAACCTAACCCAACCTAACATCTCGGCGGTAATATTTGACAACATTCCTGGCGAGTTGGCCTCTACCTCTCCGTGGGACCTTCATATACATCAATAACGTAATTTAACCTAACCTAACCCAACCTAATATCTCGGTACTAATATTTTACAACATTCCTGGCGAGTTGGCCTCTACGTCTCCGTGGGACCTTTATATACATCAATAACGTAATTTAACCTAACCTAACCCAACCTAACATCTCGGCGGTAATATTTGACAACATTCCTGGCGAGTTGGCCTCTACGTCTCCGTGGGACCTTCATATACATCAATAACGTAATTTAACCTAACCCAAACCAACGTAACATCTCGGCGGTAATATTTGACAACATTCCTGGCGAGTTGGCCTCTACGTCTCCGTGGGAATTTTGTATACATCAATTACGTAATATAACCTAACCTAACCCAACCTAACCTCTCGGCGGTAATATTTGACAACATTCCTGGCGAGTTGGCCTCTACGTCTCCGTGGGACCTTCATATACATCAATAACGTAATTTAACCTAACCCAAACCAACGTAACATCTCGGCGGTAATATTTGACAACATTCCTGGCGAGTTGGCCTCTACGTCTCCGTGGGAATTTTGTATACATCAATTACGTAATATAACCTAACCTAACCCAACCTAACCTCTCGGCGGTAATATTTGACAACATTCCTGGCGAATTGGCCTCTACGTCTCCGTGGGGCCTTCATATACATCAATAACGTAATATAACCTAACCTAACACAACCTATCATCTCGGCGGTAATATTTGACAACATTCCTGGCGAGTTGGCCTCTACGTCTCCGTGATACCTTCATATCCATCAATAAAGTAATATAACCTAATATAGCCCAACCTAACCTCTCGGCGGTAATATTTGACAACATTCCTGGCGAATTGGCCTCTACGTCTCCGTGGGACTTTTATATACATCAATAGCGTAATATAACCTAACCTAACCCAACCTAATATCTCGGTACTAATATTTTACAACATTCCTGGCGAGTTGGCCTCTACGTCTCCGTGGGACCTTTATATACATCAATAACGTAATTTAACCTAGCTTAACCCAACGTAACATCTAGGCGGTAATATTTTACAACATTCCTGGCGAGTTGGCCTCTATGTCTCCGTGACACCTTCATATCCATCAATAACGTAAAATAACCTAATATAACCCAACCTAACCACTCGGCGCTATTATATGACAATATTCCTGGCGAGTTGGCCTCTACGTCTCCGTGGGACTTTTATATGCATCAATAACGTAATTTAACCTAGCTTAACCCAACGTAACATCTAGGCGGTAATATTTTACAACATTCCTGGCGAGTTGGCCTCTACGTCTCCGTGGGACTTTTATATACATCAATAACGTAATTTAACCTAAAATACCCCAACGTAACATCTCGGCTGTAATATTTGACAACATTCCTGGCTTGTTGGACTCTATGTTTCCGTGGGACCTTTATATACATCAATAACGTGATATAACCTAACCTAACCCAACCTAAAATCTCGGCGGTAATATTTGACAACATTCCTGGCGAGTTGGCCTCTACGTCTCCGTGGGACCTTCATATACATCAATAACGTAATATAACCTAAAATACCCCAACGTAACATCTCGGCTGTAATACTTGACAACATTCCTGGCTTGTTGGCCTCTATGTTTCCGTGGGACCTTTATATAGATCAATAACGTAATATAACCTAACCTAACACAACCTAACATCTCGACGGCAATATTTGACAACATTCCTGGCGAGTTGGCCTCTACGTCTCCGTGGGACCTTCATATACATCAATAACGTAATATAACCTAACCTAAGCCAACCTATCATCTCGGCGGTAATATTTGAAAACATTCCTGGCGAATTGGCCTCTACGTCTCCGTGGGGCCTTCATATACATCAATAACGTAATATAACCTAACCTAACCCAACCTATCATCTCGGCGGTAATATTTGACAACTATTCCTGGCGAGTTGGCCTCTACGTCTCCGTGGGACTTTTATATACATCAATAACGTAATTTAACATAGCTTAACCCAACGTAACATCTCGGCGGTCATATTTTACAACATTCCTGGCGAGTTGGCCTCTACGTTTCCGTGGGACCCTTATATATATCAATAACGTAATATAACCTAACCTAACCCAACCTATCATCTCGGCGGTAATATTTGACAACATTCCAGGCGAGTTGGCCTCTACGTCTCCGTGGGACTTTTATATACATCAATAACCTAATTTAACCTAAAATACCCCAACGTAACATCTCGGCTGTAATACTTGACAACATTCCTGGCTTGTTGGCCTCTATGTTTCCGTGGGACCTTTATATAGATCAATAACGTAATATAACCTAACCTAACACAACCTAACATCTCGGCGGCAATATGTGACAACATTCCTGGCGAGTTGGCCTCTACGTCTCCGTGGGGCCTTCATATACATCAATAACGTAATATAACCTAACCTAACCCAACCTAACATCTCGGCACTAATATTTGACAACATTCCTGGCGAGTTGGCCTCTACGTCTCCGTGACACCTTCATATCCATCAATAACGTAATATAACCTAATATAACCCAACCTAACCACTCGGCGCTATTATATGACAATATTCCTGGCGAGTTGGCCTCTACGTCTCCGTGGGACTTTTATATACATCAATAACGTAATTTAACATAGCTTAACCCAACGTAACATCTCGGCGGTCATATTTTACAACATTCCTGGCGAGTTGGCCTCTACGTTTCCGTGGGACCTTTATATATATATCAATAACGTAATATAACCTAACCTAACCCAACCTATCATCTCGGCGGTAATATTTGACAACATTCCAGGCGAATTGGCCTCTACGTCTCCGTGGGGCCTTCATATACATCAATAACGTAATTTAACCTAAAATACCCCAACGTAACATCTCGGCTGTAATATTTGACAACATTCCTGGCTTGTTGGACTCTATGTTTCCGTGGGACCTTTATATACATCAATAACGTAATATAACCTAACCTAAGCCAACCTATCATCTCGGCGGTAATATTTGAAAACATTCCTGTCGAGTTGGCCTCTACGTTTCCGTGGGACCTTTATATATATCAATAACGTAATATAACCTAACCTAGCCCAACCTAACATCTCGGCGGTAATATTTGACAACACTCCTGTCGAGTTGGCCTCTACGTCTCCGTGGAACTTCATATACATCAATAACGTAATATAACCTAACCTTACCCAACCTAAGATTTCGGCGCTATTATTTGACAACATTCCTGGCGAGTTGGCCTCTACGTCTCCGTGGGGCCTTCATATACATCAATCACGTAATATAACCTAACCTAACCCAACCCAACTTCTCGGCACTAATATTTGACAACATTCCTGGCGAGTTAGCCTCTACGTCTCCGTGGAACTTCATATACATCAATAACGTAATATAACCTAACCTTACCCAACCTAAGATTTCGGCGCTATTATTTGACAACATTCCTGGCGAGTTGGCCTCTACCTCTCCGTGGGACCTTCATATACATCAATAACGTAATTTAACCTAACCCAAACCAACGTAACATCTCGGCGGTAATATTTGACAACATTCCTGCCGAGTTGGCCTCTACGTCTCCGTGGGAATTTTGTATACATCAATAACGTAATATAACCTAACCTAACCCAACCTAACCTCTCGGCGGTAATATTTGACAACATTCCTGGCGAATTGGCCTCTACGTCTCCGTGAGGCCTTCATATACATCAATAACGTAATTTAACCTAAAATACCCCAACGTAACATCTCGGCTGTAATATTTGACAACATTCCTGGCTTGTTGGACTCTATGTTTCCGTGGGACCTTTATATACATCAATAACGTAATATAACTTAACCTAAGCCAACCTATCATCTCGGCGGTAATATTTGAAAACATTCCTGTCGAGTTGGCCTCTACGTTTCCGTGGGACCTTTATATATATCAATAACGTAATATAACCTAACCAACCCAACCTAACATCTCGGCGGTAATATTTGACAACATTCCTGTCGAGTTGGCCTCTACGTCTCCGTGGGACTTTTATATACATCAATAACCTAATTTAACCTAAAATACCCCAACGTAACATCTCGGCTGTAATACTTGACAACATTCCTGGCTTGTTGGCCTCTATGTTTCCGTGGGACCTTTATATAGATCAATAACGTAATATAACCTAACCTAACACAACCTAACATCTCGGCGGCAATATGTGACAACATTCCTGGCGAGTTGGCCTCTACGTCTCCGTGGGGCCTTCATATACATCAATAACGTAATATAACCTAACCTAACCCAACCTAACATCTCGGCACTAATATTTGACAACATTCCTGGCGAGTTGGCCTCTACGTCTCCGTGACACCTTCATATCCATCAATAACGTAATATAACCTAATATAACCCAACCTAACCACTCGGCGCTATTATATGACAATATTCCTGGCGAGTTGGCCTCTACGTCTCCGTGGGACTTTTATATACATCAATAACGTAATTTAACATAGCTTAACCCAACGTAACATCTCGGCGGTCATATTTTACAACATTCCTGGCGAGTTGGCCTCTACGCTTCCGTGGGACCTTTATATATATATCAATAACGTAATATAACCTAACCTAACCCAACCTATCATCTCGGCGGTAATATTTGACAACATTCCAGGCGAATTGGCCTCTACGTCTCCGTGGGGCCTTCATATACATCAATAACGTAATTTAACCTAAAATACCCCAACGTAACATCTCGGCTGTAATATTTGACAACATTCCTGGCTTGTTGGACTCTATGTTTCCGTGGGACCTTTATATACATCAATAACGTAATATAACCTAACCTAAGCCAACCTATCATCTCGGCGGTAATATTTGAAAACATTCCTGTCGAGTTGGCCTCTACGTTTCCGTGGGACCTTTATATATATCAATAACGTAATATAACCTAACCTAGCCCAACCTAACATCTCGGCGGTAATATTTGACAACATTCCTGGCGAGTTAGCCTCTACGTCTCCGTGGAACTTCATATACATCAATAACGTAATATAACCTAACCTTACCCAACCTAAGATTTCGGCGCTATTATTTGACAACATTCCTGGCGAGTTGGCCTCTACCTCTCCGTGGGACCTTCATATACATCAATAACGTAATTTAACCTAACCCAAACCAACGTAACATCTCGGCGGTAATATTTGACAACATTCCTGCCGAGTTGGCCTCTACGTCTCCGTGGGAATTTTGTATACATCAATAACGTAATATAACCTAACCTAACCCAACCTAACCTCTCGGCGGTAATATTTGACAACATTCCTGGCGAATTGGCCTCTACGTCTCCGTGGGGCCTTCATATACATCAATAACGTAATTTAACCTAAAATACCCCAACGTAACATCTCGGCTGTAATATTTGACAACATTCCTGGCTTGTTGGACTCTATGTTTCCGTGGGACCTTTATATACATCAATAACGTAATATAACTTAACCTAAGCCAACCTATCATCTCGGCGGTAATATTTGAAAACATTCCTGTCGAGTTGGCCTCTACGTTTCCGTGGGACCTTTATATATATCAATAACGTAATATAACCTAACCTAACCCAACCTAACATCTCGGCGGTAATATTTGACAACATTCCTGTCGAGTTGGCCTCTACGTCTCCGTGGGACTTTTATATACATCAATAACCTAATTTAACCTAAAATACCCCAACGTAACATCTCGGCTGTAATACTTGACAACATTCCTGGCTTGTTGGCCTCTATGTTTCCGTGGGACCTTTATATAGATCAATAACGTAATATAACCTAACCTAACACAACCTAACATCTCGGCGGCAATATGTGACAACATTCCTGGCGAGTTGGCCTCTACGTCTCCGTGGGGCCTTCATATACATCAATAACGTAATATAACCTAACCTAACCCAACCTAACATCTCGGCACTAATATTTGACAACATTCCTGGCGAGTTGGCCTCTACGTCTCCGTGACACCTTCATATCCATCAATAACGTAATATAACCTAATATAACCCAACCTAACCACTCGGCGCTATTATATGACAATATTCCTGGCGAGTTGGCCTCTACGTCTCCGTGGGACTTTTATATACATCAATAACGTAATTTAACATAGCTTAACCCAACGTAACATCTCGGCGGTCATATTTTACAACATTCCTGGCGAGTTGGCCTCTACGCTTCCGTGGGACCTTTATATATATATCAATAACGTAATATAACCTAACCTAACCCAACCTATCATCTCGGCGGTAATATTTGACAACATTCCAGGCGAATTGGCCTCTACGTCTCCGTGGGGCCTTCATATACATCAATAACGTAATTTAACCTAAAATACCCCAACGTAACATCTCGGCTGTAATATTTGACAACATTCCTGGCTTGTTGGACTCTATGTTTCCGTGGGACCTTTATATACATCAATAACGTAATATAACCTAACCTAAGCCAACCTATCATCTCGGCGGTAATATTTGAAAACATTCCTGTCGAGTTGGCCTCTACGTTTCCGTGGGACCTTTATATATATCAATAACGTAATATAACCTAACCTAGCCCAACCTAACATCTCGGCGCTATTATTTGACAACATTCCTGGCGAGTTGGCCTCTACGTCTCCGTGGGGCCTTCATATACATCAATCACGTAATATAACCTAACCTAACCCAACCCAACTTCTCGGCACTAATATTTGACAACATTCCTGGCGAGTTAGCCTCTACGTCTCCGTGGAACTTCATATACATCAATAACGTAATATAACCTAACCTTACCCAACCTAAGATTTCGGCGCTATTATTTGACAACATTCCTGGCGAGTTGGCCTCTACCTCTCCGTGGGACCTTCATATACATCAATAACGTAATTTAACCTAACCCAAACCAACGTAACATCTCGGCGGTAATATTTGACAACATTCCTGCCGAGTTGGCCTCTACGTCTCCGTGGGAATTTTGTATACATCAATAACGTAATATAACCTAACCTAACCCAACCTAACCTCTCGGCGGTAATATTTGACAACATTCCTGGCGAATTGGCCTCTACGTCTCCGTGGGGCCTTCATATACATCAATAACGTAATTTAACCTAAAATACCCCAACGTAACATCTCGGCTGTAATAATTGACAACATTCCTGGCTTGTTGGACTCTATGTTTCCGTGGGACCTTTATATACATCAATAACGTAATATAACTTAACCTAAGCCAACCTATCATCTCGGCGGTAATATTTGAAAACATTCCTGTCGAGTTGGCCTCTACGTTTCCGTGGGACCTTTATATATATCAATAACGTAATATAACCTAACCTAACCCAACCTAACATCTCGGCGGTAATATTTGACAACATTCCTGTCGAGTTGGCCTCTACGTCTCCGTGACACCTTCATATCCATCAATAACGTAATATAACCTAATATAACCCAACCAAACCACTCGGCGCTATTATATGACAATATTCCTGGCGAGTTGGCCCCTACGTCTCCGTGGGACTTTTATATACATCAATAACGTAATTTAACCTAGCTTAACCCAACCTAACATCTCGGCGGCAATATTTGACAACATTCCTGGCGAGTTGGCCTCTATGTCTCCGTGGGGCCTTCATATACATCAATAACGTAATATAACCTAACCTAACCCAACCCAACTTCTCGGCACTAATATTTGACAACATTCCGGGCGAGTTAGCCTCTACGTCTCCGTGGAACTTCATATACATCAATAACGTAATATAACCTAACCTAACCCAACCTAAGATTTCGGCGCTATTATTTGACAACATTCCTGTCGAGTTGGCCTCTACGTCTCCGTGGGACTCTTATATACATCAATAGCGTAATATAACCTAACCTACCCCAATCTAATATCTCGGTACTAATATTTTACAACATTTCTGGCGAGTTGGCCTCTTCGTCTCCGTGGGACCTTGACATACATCAATAACGTAATATAACCTAACCTAAGCCAACCTATCATCTCGGCGGTAATATTTGAAAACATTCCTGTCGAGTTTGCCTCTACGTTTCCGTGGGACCTTTATATATATCAATAACGTAATATAACCTAACCTAACCCAACCTAACATCTCGGCGGTAATATTTGACAACATTCCTGGCGAGTTGGCCTCTACGTCTCCGTGACACCTTCATATCCATCAATAACGTAATATAACCTAATATAACCCAACCTAACCACTCGGCGCTATTATATGACAATATTCCTGGCGAGTTGGCCTCTACGTCTCCGTGGGACTTTTATATACATCAATAACGTAATTTAACCTAGCTTAACCCAACCTAACATCTCGGCGGCAATATTTGACAACATTCCTGGCGAGTTGGCCTCTACGTCTCCGTGGGGCCTTCATATACATCAATCACGTAATATAACCTAACCTAACCCAACCCAACTTCTCGGCACTAATATTTGACAACATTCCTGGGGAGTTAGCCTCTACGTCTCCGCGGAACTTCATATACATCAATAACGTAATATAACCTAACCTTACCCAACCTAAGATTTCGGCGCTATTATTTGACAACATTCCTGGCGAGTTGGCCTCTACGTCTCCGTGGGACCTTCATATACATCAATAACGTAATATAACCTTACATAACCCAACCTAACCTTTCGGCGCTATTATTTGACAACATTCCTGGCGGGTTGGCATCTACGTCTCCGTGGGGCCTTTATATACATCAATAACGTAATATAACCTTATATAACCCAACGTAACATCTCGGCGGTAATATTTTACAACATTTCTGGCGAGTTGGCCTCTACGTCTGCATGGGACTTTTATATACATCAATAACGTAATTTAACCTAAAATACCCCAACGCAACATCTCGGCTGTAATATTTGACAACATTCCTGGCTTTTTGGACTCTATGTTTCCGTGGGACCTTTATATACATCAATAACGTAATATAACCTAACCTAACCCAACCTAACATCTCGGCAGTAATATTTGACAACATTCCTGGCGAGTTGGGCTCTACGTCTCCGTGACACCTTCATATCCATCAATAACGTAATATAACCTAATATAACCCAACCTAACCACTCGGCGCTATTATATGACTATATTCCTGGCGAGTTGGCCTCTACGTCTCCGTGGGACTTTTATATACATCAATAACGTAATTTAACCTAAAATACCCCAACGTAACATCTCGGCTGTAATATTTGACAACATTCCTGGCTTGTTGGCCTCTATGTTTCCGTGGGACATTTATATACATCAATAACGTAATATAACCTAACCTAACCCAACCTAACATCTCGGCGGTAATATTTGACAACATTCCTGGCGAGTTGGCCTCTACCTCTCCGTGGGACCTTCATATACATCAATAACGTAATTTAACCTAACCTAACCCAACCTAATATCTCGGTACTAATATTTTACAACATTCCTGGCGAGTTGGCCTCTACGTCTCCGTGGGACCTTTATATACATCAATAACGTAATTTAACCTAACCTAACCCAACCTAACATCTCGGCGGTAATATTTGACAACATTCCTGGCGAGTTGGCCTCTACGTCTCCGTGGGACCTTCATATACATCAATAACGTAATTTAACCTAACCCAAACCAACGTAACATCTCGGCGGTAATATTTGACAACATTCCTGGCGAGTTGGCCTCTACGTCTCCGTGGGAATTTTGTATACATCAATTACGTAATATAACCTAACCTAACCCAACCTAACCTCTCGGCGGTAATATTTGACAACATTCCTGGCGAATTGGCCTCTACGTCTCCGTGGGGCCTTCATATACATCAATAACGTAATATAACCTAACCTAACACAACCTATCATCTCGGCGGTAATATTTGACAACATTCCTGGCGAGTTGGCCTCTACGTCTCCGTGATACCTTCATATCCATCAATAAAGTAATATAACCTAATATAGCCCAACCTAACCTCTCGGCGGTAATATTTGACAACATTCCTGGCGAATTGGCCTCTACGTCTCCGTGGGACTTTTATATACATCAATAGCGTAATATAACCTAACCTAACCCAACCTAATATCTCGGTACTAATATTTTACAACATTCCTGGCGAGTTGGCCTCTACGTCTCCGTGGGACCTTTATATACATCAATAACGTAATTTAACCTAGCTTAACCCAACGTAACATCTAGGCGGTAATATTTTACAACATTCCTGGCGAGTTGGCCTCTATGTCTCCGTGACACCTTCATATCCATCAATAACGTAATATAACCTAATATAACCCAACCTAACCACTCGGCGCTATTATATGACAATATTCCTGGCGAGTTGGCCTCTACGTCTCCGTGGGACTTTTATATGCATCAATAACGTAATTTAACCTAGCTTAACCCAACGTAACATCTAGGCGGTAATATTTTACAACATTCCTGGCGAGTTGGCCTCTACGTCTCCGTGGGACTTTTATATACATCAATAACGTAATTTAACCTAAAATACCCGAACGTAACATCTCGGCTGTAATATTTGACAACATTCCTGGCTTGTTGGACTCTATGTTTCCGTGGGACCTTTATATACATCAATAACGTGATATAACCTAACCTAACCCAACCTAAAATCTCGGCGGTAATATTTGACAACATTCCTGGCGAGTTGGCCTCTACGTCTCCGTGGGACCTTCATATACATCAATAACGTAATATAACCTAAAATACCCCAACGTAACATCTCGGCTGTAATACTTGACAACATTCCTGGCTTGTTGGCCTCTATGTTTCCGTGGGACCTTTATATAGATCAATAACGTAATATAACCTAACCTAACACAACCTAACATCTCGACGGCAATATTTGACAACATTCCTGGCGAGTTGGCCTCTACGTCTCCGTGGGACCTTCATATACATCAATAACGTAATATAACCTAACCTAAGCCAACCTATCATCTCGGCGGTAATATTTGAAAACATTCCTGGCGAATTGGCCTCTACGTCTCCGTGGGGCCTTAATATACATCAATAACGTAATATAACCTAACCTAACCCAACCTATCATCTCGGCGGTAATATTTGACAACTATTCCTGGCGAATTGGCCTCTACGTCTCCGTGGGGCCTTCATATACGTCAATAACGTAATATAACCTAATATAGCCCAACCTAACCTCTCGGCGGTAATATTTGAGAACATTCCTGGCGAATTGGCCTCTACGTCTCCGTGGGACTTTTATATACATCAATAGCGTAGTATAACCTAACCTAACCCAACCTAATATCTCGGTACTAATATTTTACAACATTCCTGGCGAGTTGGCCTCTACGTCTCCGTGGGACCTTTATATACATTAATAACGTAATTTAACCTAACCTAACCCAACCTAACATCTCGGCGGTAATATTTGACAACATTCCTGGCGAGTTGGCCTCTACGTCTCCGTGACACCTTCATATCCATCAATAACGTAATATAACCTAATATAACCCAACCTAACCACTCGGCGCTATTATATGACAATATTCCTGGCGAGTTGGCCTCTACGTCTCCGTGGGACTTTTATATGCATCAATAACGTAATTTAACCTAGCTTAACCCAACGTAACATCTAGGCGGTAATATTTTACAACATTCCTGGCGAGTTGGCCTCTACGTCTCCGTGGGACTTTTATATACATCAATAACGTAATTTAACCTAAAATACCCCAACGTAACATCTCGGCTGTAATATTTGACAACATTCCTGGCTTGTTGGACTCTATGTTTCCGTGGGACCTTTATATACATCAATAACGTGATATAACCTAACCTAACCCAACCTAACATCTCGGCGGTAATATTTGACAACATTCCTGGCGAGTTGGCCTCTACGTCTCCGTGGGACCTTCATATACATCTATAACGTAATATAACCTAAAATACCCCAACGTAACATCTCGGCTGTAATACTTGACAACATTCCTGGCTTGTTGGCCTCTATGTTTCCGTGGGACCTTTATATAGATCAATAACGTAATATAACCTAACCTAACACAACCTAACATCTCGACGGCAATATTTGACAACATTCCTGGCGAGTTGGCCTCTACGTCTCCGTGGGACCTTCATATACATCAATAACGTAATATAACCTAACCTAAGCCAACCTATCATCTCGGCGGTAATATTTGAAAACATTCCTGTCGAGTTGGCCTCTACGTTTCCGTGGGACCTTTATATATATCAATAACGTAATATAACCTAACCTAACCCAACCTAACATCTCGACGGTAATATTTGACAACATTCCAGGCGAGTTGGCCTCTACGTCTCCGTGGGACTTTTATATACATCAATAACGTAATTTAACCTAAAATACCCCAACGTAACATCTCGGCTGTAATACTTGACAACATTCCTGGCGAGTTGGCCTCTTCTTCTCCGTTGGACCTTGACATACATTAATAACGTAATATAACCTAACCTAAGCCAACCTATCATCTCGGCGGTAATATTTGAAAACATTCCTGTCGAGTTTGCCTCTACGTCTCCGTGGGACTTTTATATACATCAATATCGTAATTTAACCTAAAATACCCCAACGTAACATCTCGGCTGTAATATTTGACAACATTCCTGCCTTGTTGGCCTCTATGTTTCCGTGGGACATTTATATACATCAATAACGTAATATAACCTAACCTAACCCAACCTAACATCTCGGCGGTTATATTTGACAACATTCCTGGCGAATTGGCCTCTACCTCTCCGTGGGACCTTCATATACATCAATAACGTAATTTAACCTAACCCAAACCAACGTAACATCTCGGCGGTAATATTTGACAACATTCCTGGCGAGCTGGCCTCTACGTCTCCGTGGGAATTTTGTATACATCAATAACGTAATATAACCTAACCTAACCCAACCTAACCTAACCCAACCTAACCTCTCGGCGGTAATATTTGACAACATTCCTGGCGAATTGGCCTCTACGTCTCCGTGGGGCCTTCATATACATCAATAACGTAATATAACCTAACCTAACCCAACCTATCATCTCGGCGGTAATATTTGACAACATTCCTGGCGAGTTGGCCTCTACGTCTCCGTGGGACCTTCATATACATCAATAACGTAATATAACCTTACATAACCCAACCTAACCTTTCGGCGCTATTATTTGACAACATTCCTGGCGGGTTGGCATCTACGTCTCCGTGGGGCCTTTATATACATCAATAACGTAATATAACCTTATATAACCCAACGTAACATCTCGGCGGTAATATTTTACAACATTTCTGGCGAGTTGGCCTCTACGACTGCATGGGACTTTTATATACATCAATAACGTAATTTAACCTAAAATACCCCAACGCAACATCTCGGCTGTAATATTTGACAACATTCCTGGCTTTTTGGACTCTATGTTTCCGTGGGACCTTTATATACATCAATAACGTAATATAACCTAACCTAACCCAACCTAACATCTCGGCGGTAATATTTGACAACATTCCTGGCTAGTTGGGCTCTACGTCTCCGTGACACCTTCATATCCATCAATAACGTAATATAACCTAATATAACCCAACCTAACCACTCGGCGCTATTATATGACTATATTCCTGGCGAGTTGGCCTCTACGTCTCCGTGGGACTTTTATATACATCAATAACGTAATTTAACCTAAAATACCCCAACGTAACATCTCGGCTGTAATATTTGACAACATTCCTGGCTTGTTGGCCTCTATGTTTCCGTGGGACATTTATATACATCAATAACGTAATATAACCTAACCTAACCCAACCTAACATCTCGGCGGTAATATTTGACAACATTCCTGGCGAGTTGGCCTCTACCTCTCCGTGGGACCTTCATATACATCAATAACGTAATTTAACCTAACCCAAACCAACGTAACATCTCGGCGGTAATATTTGACAACATTCCTGGCGAGTTGGCCTCTACGTCTCCGTGACACCTTTATACACATCAATAACGTAATATAACCTAATATAACCCAACCTAACCACTCGGCGCTATTATATGACAATATTCCTGGCGAGTTGGCCTCTACGTCTCCGTGGGACCTTCATATACATCAATAACGTATTGTAACCTAACCTAACCCAACCTATCATCTCGGCGGTAATATTTGACAACTATTCCTGGCGAGTTGGCCTCTACGTCTCCGTGATACCTTCATATCCATCAATAAAGTAATATAACCTAATATAGCCCAACCTAACATCTCGGCGGTAATATTTGACAACATTCCTGGCGAATTGGCCTCTACGTCTCCGTGGGACTTTTATATACATCAATAGCGTAATATAACCTAACCTAACCCAACCTAATATCTCGGTACTAATATTTTACAACATTCCTGGCGAGTTGGCCTCCACGTCTCCGTGGGACCTTTATATACATCAATAACGTAATTTAACCTAACCTAACCCAACCTAACATCTCGGCGGTAATATTTGACAACATTCCTGGCGAGTTGGCCTCTACGTCTCCGTGGGACCTTCATATACATCAATAACGTAATATAACCTAACCTAACCCAACCTATCATCTCGGCGGTAATATTTGACAACTATTCCTGGCGAATTGGCCTCTACGTCTCCGTGGGGCCTTCATATACGTCAATAACGTAATATAACCTAATATAGCCCAACCTAACCTCTCGGCGGTAATATTTGAGAACATTCCTGGCGAATTGGCCTCTACGTCTCCGTGGGACTTTTATATACATCAATAGCGTAGTATAACCTAACCTAACCCAACCTAATATCTCGGTACTAATATTTTACAACATTCCTGGCGAGTTGGCCTCTACGTCTCCGTGGGACCTTTATATACATTAATAACGTAATTTAACCTAACCTAACCCAACCTAACATCTCGGCGGTAATATTTGACAACATTCCTGGCGAGTTGGCCTCTACGTCTCCGTGACACCTTCATATCCATCAATAACGTAATATAACCTAATATAACCCAACCTAACCACTCGGCGCTATTATATGACAATATTCCTGGCGAGTTGGCCTCTACGTCTCCGTGGGACTTTTATATGCATCAATAACGTAATTTAACCTAGCTTAACCCAACGTAACATCTAGGCGGTAATATTTTACAACATTCCTGGCGAGTTGGCCTCTACGTCTCCGTGGGACTTTTATATACATCAATAACGTAATTTAACCTAAAATACCCCAACGTAACATCTCGGCTGTAATATTTGACAACATTCCTGGCTTGTTGGACTCTATGTTTCCGTGGGACCTTTATATACATCAATAACGTGATATAACCTAACCTAACCCAACCTAACATCTCGGCGGTAATATTTGACAACATTCCTGGCGAGTTGGCCTCTACGTCTCCGTGGGACCTTCATATACATCTATAACGTAATATAACCTAAAATACCCCAACGTAACATCTCGGCTGTAATACTTGACAACATTCCTGGCTTGTTGGCCTCTATGTTTCCGTGGGACCTTTATATAGATCAATAACGTAATATAACCTAACCTAACACAACCTAACATCTCGACGGCAATATTTGACAACATTCCTGGCGAGTTGGCCTCTACGTCTCCGTGGGACCTTCATATACATCAATAACGTAATATAACCTAACCTAAGCCAACCTATCATCTCGGCGGTAATATTTGAAAACATTCCTGTCGAGTTGGCCTCTACGTTTCCGTGGGACCTTTATATATATCAATAACGTAATATAACCTAACCTAACCCAACCTAACATCTCGACGGTAATATTTGACAACATTCCAGGCGAGTTGGCCTCTACGTCTCCGTGGGACTTTTATATACATCAATAACGTAATTTAACCTAAAATACCCCAACGTAACATCTCGGCTGTAATACTTGACAACATTCCTGGCGAGTTGGCCTCTTCTTCTCCGTTGGACCTTGACATACATTAATAACGTAATATAACCTAACCTAAGCCAACCTATCATCTCGGCGGTAATATTTGAAAACATTCCTGTCGAGTTTGCCTCTACGTCTCCGTGGGACTTTTATATACATCAATATCGTAATTTAACCTAAAATACCCCAACGTAACATCTCGGCTGTAATATTTGACAACATTCCTGCCTTGTTGGCCTCTATGTTTCCGTGGGACATTTATATACATCAATAACGTAATATAACCTAACCTAACCCAACCTAACATCTCGGCGGTTATATTTGACAACATTCCTGGCGAATTGGCCTCTACCTCTCCGTGGGACCTTCATATACATCAATAACGTAATTTAACCTAACCCAAACCAACGTAACATCTCGGCGGTAATATTTGACAACATTCCTGGCGAGCTGGCCTCTACGTCTCCGTGGGAATTTTGTATACATCAATAACGTAATATAACCTTACCTAACCCAACCTAACCTAACCCAACCTAACCTCTCGGCGGTAATATTTGACAACATTCCTGGCGAATTGGCCTCTACGTCTCCGTGGGGCCTTCATATACATCAATAACGTAATATAACCTAACCTAACCCAACCTATCATCTCGGCGGTAATATTTGACAACATTCCTGGCGAGTTGGCCTCTACGTCTCCGTGGGACCTTCATATACATCAATAACGTAATATAACCTTACATAACCCAACCTAACCTTTCGGCGCTATTATTTGACAACATTCCTGGCGGGTTGGCATCTACGTCTCCGTGGGGCCTTTATATACATCAATAACGTAATATAACCTTATATAACCCAACGTAACATCTCGGCGGTAATATTTTACAACATTTCTGGCGAGTTGGCCTCTACGACTGCATGGGACTTTTATATACATCAATAACGTAATTTAACCTAAAATACCCCAACGCAACATCTCGGCTGTAATATTTGACAACATTCCTGGCTTTTTGGACTCTATGTTTCCGTGGGACCTTTATATACATCAATAACGTAATATAACCTAACCTAACCCAACCTAACATCTCGGCGGTAATATTTGACAACATTCCTGGCTAGTTGGGCTCTACGTCTCCGTGACACCTTCATATCCATCAATAACGTAATATAACCTAATATAACCCAACCTAACCACTCGGCGCTATTATATGACTATATTCCTGGCGAGTTGGCCTCTACGTCTCCGTGGGACTTTTATATACATCAATAACGTAATTTAACCTAAAATACCCCAACGTAACATCTCGGCTGTAATATTTGACAACATTCCTGGCTTGTTGGCCTCTATGTTTCCGTGGGACATTTATATACATCAATAACGTAATATAACCTAACCTAACCCAACCTAACATCTCGGCGGTAATATTTGACAACATTCCTGGCGAGTTGGCCTCTACCTCTCCGTGGGACCTTCATATACATCAATAACGTAATTTAACCTAACCCAAACCAACGTAACATCTCGGCGGTAATATTTGACAACATTCCTGGCGAGTTGGCCTCTACGTCTCCGTGACACCTTTATACACATCAATAACGTAATATAACCTAATATAACCCAACCTAACCACTCGGCGCTATTATATGACAATATTCCTGGCGAGTTGGCCTCTACGTCTCCGTGGGACCTTCATATACATCAATAACGTATTGTAACCTAACCTAACCCAACCTATCATCTCGGCGGTAATATTTGACAACTATTCCTGGCGAGTTGGCCTCTACGTCTCCGTGATACCTTCATATCCATCAATAAAGTAATATAACCTAATATAGCCCAACCTAACATCTCGGCGGTAATATTTGACAACATTCCTGGCGAATTGGCCTCTACGTCTCCGTGGGACTTTTATATACATCAATAGCGTAATATAACCTAACCTAACCCAACCTAATATCTCGGTACTAATATTTTACAACATTCCTGGCGAGTTGGCCTCCACGTCTCCGTGGGACCTTTATATACATCAATAACGTAATTTAACCTAACCTAACCCAACCTAACATCTCGGCGGTAATATTTGACAACATTCCTGGCGAGTTGGCCTCTACGTCTCCGTGGGACCTTCATATACATCAATAACGTAATATAACCTAACCTAACCCAACCTATCATCTCGGCGGTAATATTTGAAAACATTCCTGTCGAGTTGGCCTCTACGATTCCGTGGGACCTTTATATATATATCATTAACGTAATATAACCTAACCTAACCCAACCTAACATCTCGGCGGTAATATTTGACAACATTCCTGGCGAGTTGGCCTCTACGTCTCCGTGACACCTTCATATCCATCAATAACGTAATATAACCTAATATAACCCAACCTAACCACTCGGCGCTATTATATGACAATATTCCTGGCGAGTTGGCCTCTACGTCTCCGTGGGACTTTTATATGCATCAATAACGTAATTTAACCTAGCTTAACCCAACGTAACATCTAGGCGGTAATATTTTACAACATTCCTGGCGAGTTGGCCTCTACGTCTCCGTGGGACCTTTATATAGATCAATAACGTAATATAACCTAACCTAACACAACCTAACATCTCGACGGCAATATTTGACAACATTCCTGGCGAGTTGGCCTCTACGTCTCCGTGGGACCTTCATATACATCAATAACGTAATATAACCTAACCTAAGCCAACCTATCATCTCGGCGGTAATATTTGAAAACATTGCTGTCGAGTTGGCCTCTACGTTTCCGTGGGACCTTTATATATATCAATAACGTAATATAACCTAACCTAACCCAACCTAACATCTCGACGGTAATATTTGACAACATTCCAGGCGAGTTGGCCTCTACGTCTCCGTGGGACTTTTATATACATCAATAACGTAATTTAACCTAAAATACCCCAACGTAACATCTCGGCTGTAATACTTGACAACATTCCTGGCGAGTTGGCCTCTTCGTCTCCGTTGGACCTTGACATACATTAATAACGTAATATAACCTAACCTAAGCCAACCTATCATCTCGGCGGTAATATTTGAAAACATTCCTGTCGAGTTTGCCTCTACGTCTCCGTGGGACTTTTATATACATCAATATCGTAATTTAACCTAAAATACCCCAACGTAACATCTCGGCTGTAATATTTGACAACATTCCTGCCTTCTTGGCCTCTATGTTTCCGTGGGGCCTTCATATACATCAATAACGCAATATAACCTAACCTAACCCAACCTATCATCTCGGCGGTAATATTTGACAACATTCCTGGCGAGTTGGCCTCTACGTCTCCGTGGGACCTTCATATACATCAATAACGTAATATAACCTTACATAACCCAACCTAACCTTTCGGCGCTATTATTTGACAACATTCCTGGCGGGTTGGCATCTACGTCTCCGTGGGGCCTTTATATACATCAATAACGTAATATAACCTTATATAACCCAACGTAACATCTTGGCGGTAATATTTTACAACATTTCTGGCGAGTTGGCCTCTACGTCTGCATGGGACTTTTATATACATCAATAACGTAATTTAACCTAAAATACCCCAACGCAACATCTCGGCTGTAATATTTGACAACATTCCTGGCTTTTTGGACTCTATGTTTCCGTGGGACCTTTATATACATCAATAACGTAATATAACCTAACCTAACCCAACCTAACATCTCGGCGGTAATATTTGACAACATTCCTGGCGAGTTGGGCTCTACGTCTCCGTGACACCTTCATATCCATCAATAACGTAATATAACCTAATATAACCCAACCTAACCACTCGGCGCTATTATATGACTATATTCCTGGCGAGTTGGCCTCTACGTCTCCGTGGGACTTTTATATACATCAATAACGTAATTTAACCTAAAATACCCCAACGTAACATCTCGGCTGTAATATTTGACAACATTCCTGGCTTGTTGGCCTCTATGTTTCCGTGGGACATTTATATACATCAATAACGTAATATAACCTAACCTAACCCAACCTAACATCTCGGCGGTAATATTTGACAACATTCCTGGCGAGTTGGCCTCTACCTCTCCGTGGGACCTTCATATACATCAATAACGTAATTTAACCTAACCCAAACCAACGTAACATCTCGGCGGTAATATTTGACAACATTCCTGGCGAGTTGGCCTCTACGTCTCCGTGACACCTTCATACACATCAATAACGTAATATAACCTAATATAACCCAACCTAACCACTCGGCGCTATTTTATGACAATATTCCTGGCGAGTTGGCCTCTATGTCTCCGTGACACCTTCATTACCATCAATAACGTAATATAACCTAATATAACCCAACCTAACCACTCGGCGCTATTATATGACAATATTCCTGGCGAGTTGGCCTCTACGTCTCCGTGGGACTTTTATATACATCAATAACGTAATTTAACCTAGCTTAACCCAACCTAACATCTCGGCGGCAATATTTGACAACATTCCTGGCGAGTTGGCCTCTACGTCTCCGTGGGGCCTTCATATACATCAATCACGTAATATAACCTAACCTAACCCAACCCAACTTCTCGGCACTAATATTTGACAACATTCCTGGCGAGTTAGCCTCTACGTCTCCGTGGAACTTCATATACATCAATAACGTAATATAACCTAACCTTACCCAATCTAAGATTTCGGCGCTATTATTTGACAACATTCCTGGCGAGTGTGCCTCTACCTCTCCGTGGGACCTTCATATACATCAATAACGTAATTTAACCTAACCCAAACCAACGTAACATCTCTGCGGTAATATTTGACAACATTCCTGGCGAGTTGGCCTCTACGTCTCCGTGGGAATTTTGTATACATCAATAACGTAATATAACCTAACCTATCCCAACCTAACCTCTCGGCGGTAATATTTGACAACATTCCTGGCGAATTGGCCTCTACGTCTCCGTGGGGCCTTCATATACATCAATAACGTAATATAACCTAACCTAACCCAACCTATCATCTCGGCGGTAATATTTGACAACATTCCTGGCGAGTTGGCCTCTACGTCTCCGTGACACCTTCATATCCATCAATAACGTAATATAACCTAATATAACCCAACCTAACCACTCGGCGCTATTATATGACAATATTCCTGGCGAGTTGGCCTCTACGTCTCCGTGGGACTTTTATATGCATCAATAACGTAATTTAACCTAGCTTAACCCAACGTAACATCTAGGCGGTAATATTTTACAACATTCCTGGCGAGTTGGCCTCTACGTCTCCGTGGGACCTTTATATAGATCAATAACGTAATATAACCTAACCTAACACAACCTAACATCTCGACGGCAATATTTGACAACATTCCTGGCGAGTTGGCCTCTACGTCTCCGTGGGACCTTCATATACATCAATAACGTAATATAACCTAACCTAAGCCAACCTATCATCTCGGCGGTAATATTTGAAAACATTCCTGTCGAGTTGGCCTCTACGTTTCCGTGGGACCTTTATATATATCAATAACGTAATATAACCTAACCTAACCCAACCTAACATCTCGACGGTAATATTTGACAACATTCCAGGCGAGTTGGCCTCTACGTCTCCGTGGGACTTTTATATACATCAATAACGTAATTTAACCTAAAATCCCCCAACGTAACATCTCGGCTGTAATACTTGACAACATTCCTGGCGAGTTGGCCTCTTCGTCTCCGTTGGACCTTGACATACATTAATAACGTAATATAACCTAACCTAAGCCAACCTATCATCTCGGCGGTAATATTTGAAAACATTCCTGTCGAGTTTGCCTCTACGTCTCCGTGGGACTTTTATATACATCAATATCGTAATTTAACCTAAAATACCCCAACGTAACATCTCGGCTGTAATATTTGACAACATTCCTGCCTTCTTGGCCTCTATGTTTCCGTGGGACATTTATATACATCAATAACGTAATATAACCTAACCTAACCCAACCTAACATCTCGGCGGTTATATTTGACAACATTCCTGGCGAGTTGGCCTCTACCTCTCCGTGGGACCTTCATATACATCAATAACGTAATTTAACCTAACCCAAACCAACGTAACATCTCGGCGGTAATATTTGACAACATTCCTGGCGAGCTGGCCTCTACGTCTCCGTGGGAATTTTGTATACATCAATAACGTAATATAACCTAACCTAACCCAACCTAACCTAACCCAACCTAACCTCTCGGCGGTAATATTTGACAACATTCCTGGCGAATTGGCCTCTACGTCTCCGTGGGGCCTTCATATACATCAATAACGTAATATAACCTAACCTAACCCAACCTATCATCTCGGCGGTAATATTTGACAACATTCCTGGCGAGTTGGCCTCTACGTCTCCGTGGGACCTTCATATACATCAATAACGTAATATAACCTTACATAACCCAACCTAACCTTTCGGCGCTATTATTTGACAACATTCCTGGCGGGTTGGCATCTACGTCTCCGTGGGGCCTTTATATACATCAATAACGTAATATAACCTTATATAACCCAACGTAACATCTCGGCGGTAATATTTTACAACATTTCTGGCGAGTTGGCCTCTACGTCTGCATGGGACTTTTATATACATCAATAACGTAATTTAACCTAAAATACCCCAACGCAACATCTCGGCTGTAATATTTGACAACATTCCTGGCTTTTTGGACTCTATGTTTCCGTGGGACCTTTATATACATCAATAACGTAATATAACCTAACCTAACCCAACCTAACATCTCGGCGGTAATATTTGACAACATTCCTGGCGAGTTGGGCTCTACGTCTCCGTGACACCTTCATATCCATCAATAACGTAATATAACCTAATATAACCCAACCTAACCACTCGGCGCTATTATATGACTATATTCCTGGCGAGTTGGCCTCTACGTCTCCGTGGGACTTTTATATACATCAATAACGTAATTTAACCTAAAATACCCCAACGTAACATCTCGGCTGTAATATTTGACAACATTCCTGGCTTGTTGGCCTCTATGTTTCCGTGGGACATTTATATACATCAATAACGTAATATAACCTAACCTAACCCAACCTAACATCTCGGCGGTAATATTTGACAACATTCCTGGCGAGTTGGCCTCTACCTCTCCGTGGGACCTTCATATACATCAATAACGTAATTTAACCTAACCCAAACCAACGTAACATCTCGGCGGTAATATTTGACAACATTCCTGGCGAGTTGGCCTCTACGTCTCCGTGACACCTTCATACACATCAATAACGTAATATAACCTAATATAACCCAACCTAACCACTCGGCGCTATTTTATGACAATATTCCTGGCGAGTTGGCCTCTATGTCTCCGTGACACCTTCATTACCATCAATAACGTAATATAACCTAATATAACCCAACCTAACCACTCGGCGCTTTTATATGACAATATTCCTGGCGAGTTGGCCTCTACGTCTCCGTGGGACTTTTATATACATCAATAACGTAATTTAACCTAGCTTAACCCAACCTAACATCTCGGCGGCAATATTTGACAACATTCCTGGCGAGTTGGCCTCTACGTCTCCGTGGGGCCTTCATATACATCAATCACGTAATATAACCTAACCTAACCCAACCCAACTTCTCGGCACTAATATTTGACAACATTCCTGGCGAGTTAGCCTCTACGTCTCCGTGGAACTTCATATACATCAATAACGTAATATAACCTAACCTTACCCAATCTAAGATTTCGGCGCTATTATTTGACAACATTCCTGGCGAGTGTGCCTCTACCTCTCCGTGGGACCTTCATATACATCAATAACGTAATTTAACCTAACCCAAACCAACGTAACATCTCTGCGGTAATATTTGACAACATTCCTGGCGAGTTGGCCTCTACGTCTCCGTGGGAATTTTGTATACATCAATAACGTAATATAACCTAACCTATCCCAACCTAACCTCTCGGCGGTAATATTTGACAACATTCCTGGCGAATTGGCCTCTACGTCTCCGTGGGGCCTTCATATACATCAATACCGTAATATAACCTAACCTAACCCAACCTATCATCTCGGCGGTAATATTTGACAACATTCCTGGCGAGTTGGCCTCTACGTCTCCGTGATACCTTCATATCCATCAATAAAGTAATATAACCTAATATAGCCCAACCTAACCTCTCGGCGGTAATATTTGACAACATTCCTGGCGAATTGGCCTCTACGTCTCCGTGGGACTTTTATATACATCAATAGCGTAATATAACCTAACCTAACCCAACCTAATATCTCGGTACTAATATTTTACAACATTCCTGGCGAGTTGGCCTCTACGTCTCCGTGGGACCTTTATATACATCAATAACGTAATTTAACCTAACCTAACCCAACCTAACATCTCGGCGGTAATATTTGACAACATTCCTGGCGAGTTGGCCTCTACGTCTCCGTGGGACCTTCATATACATCAATAACGTAATATAACCTAACCTAACCCAACCTATCATCTCGGCGGTAATATTTGAAAACATTCCTGTCGAGTTGGCCTCTACGTTTCCGTGGGACCTTTATATATATATCATTAACGTAATATAACCTAACCTAACCCAACCTAACATCTCGGCGGTAATATTTGACAACATTCCTGGCGAGTTGGCCTCTACGTCTCCGTGACACCTGAATATCCATCAATAACGTAATATAACCTAATATAACCCAACCTAACCACTCGGCGCTATTATATGACAATATTCCTGGCGAGTTGGCCTCTACGTCTCCGTGGGACTTTTATATGCATCAATAACGTAATTTAACCTAGCTTAACCCAACGTAACATCTAGGCGGTAATATTTGACACCATTCCTGGCGAGCTGGCCTCTACGTCTCCGTGGGAATTTTGTATACATCAATAACGTAATATAACCTAACCTAACCCAACCTAACCTAACCCAACCTAACCTCTCGGCGGTAATAGTTGACAACATTCCTGGCGAATTGGCCTCTACGTCTCCGTGGGGCCTTCATATACATCAATAACGTAATATAACCTAACCTAACCCAACCTATCATCTCGGCGGTAATATTTGACAACATTCCTGGCGAGTTGGCCTCTACGTCTCCGTGGGACCTTCATATACATCAATAACGTAATATAACCTTACATAACCCAACCTAACCTTTCGGCGCTATTATTTGACAACATTCCTGGCGGGTTGGCATCTACGTCTCCGTGGGGCCTTTATATACATCAATAACGTAATATAACCTTATATAACCCAACGTAACATCTCGGCGGTAATATTTTACAACATTTCTGGCGAGTTGGCCTCTACGTCTGCATGGGACTTTTATATACATCAATAACGTAATTTAACCTAAAATACCCCAACGCAACATCTCGGCTGTAATATTTGACAACATTCCTGGCTTTTTGGACTCTATGTTTCCGTGGGACCTTTATATACATCAATAACGTAATATAACCCAACCTAACCCAACCTAACATCTCGGCGGTAATATTTGACAACATTCCTGGCGAGTTGGCCTCTACCTCTCCGTGGGACCTTCATATACATCAATAACGTAATTTAACCTAACCCAAACCAACGTAACATCTCGGCGGTAATATTTGACAACATTCCTGGCGAGTTGGCCTCTACCTCTCCGTGGGACCTTCATATACATCAATAACGTAATTTAACCTAACCCAAACCAACGTAACATCTCGGCGGTAATATTTGACAACATTCCTGGCGAGTTGGCCTCTACGTCTCCGTGGGAATTTTGTATACATCAATAACGTAATATAACCTAACCTATCCCAACCTAACCTCTCGGCGGTAATATTTGACAACATTCCTGGCGAATTGGCCTCTACGTCTCCGTGGGGCCTTCATATACATCAATAACGTAATATAACCTAACCTAACCCAACCTATCATCTCGGCGGTAATATTTGACAACATTCCTGGCGAGTTGGCCTCTACGTCTCCGTGATACCTTCATATCCATCAATAAAGTAATATAACCTAATATAGCCAAACCTAACCTCTCGGCGGTAATATTTGACAACATTCCTGGCGAATTGGCCTCTACGTCTCCGTGGGACTTTTATATACATCAATAGCGTAATATAACCTAACCTAACCCAACCTAATATCTCGGTACTAATATTTTACAACATTCCTGGCGAGTTGGCCTCTACGTCTCCGTGGGACCTTTATATACATCAATAACGTAATTTAACCTAACCTAACCCAACCTAACATCTCGGCGGTAATATTTGACAACATTCCTGGCGAGTTGGCCTCTACGTCTCCGTGGGACCTTCATATACATCAATAACGTAATATAACCTAACCTAACCCATCCTATCATCTCGGCGGTAATATTTGAAAACATTCCTGTCGAGTTGGCCTCTACGTTTCCGTGGGACCTTTATATATATATCATTAACGTAATATAACCTAACCTAACCCAACCTAACATCTCGGCGGTAATATTTGACAACATTCCTGGCGAGTTGGCCTCTACGTCTCCGTGACACCTTCATATCCATCAATAACGTAATATAACCTAAAATAACCCAACCTAACCACTCGGCGCTATTATATGACAATATTCCTGGCGAGTTGGCCTCTACGTCTCCGTGGGACTTTTATATGCATCAATAACGTAATTTAACCTAGCTTAACCCAACGTAACATCTAGGCGGTAATATTTTACAACATTCCTGGCGAGTTGGCCTCTACGTCTCCGTGGGACTTTTATATACATCAATAACGTAATTTAACCTAATATACCCCAACGTAACATCTCGGCTGTAATATTTGACAACATTCCTGGCTTGTTGGACTCTATGTTTCCGTGGGACCTTTATATACATCAATAACGTGATATAACCTAACCTAACCCAACCTAACATCTCGGCGGTAATATTTGACAACATTCCTGGCGAGTTGGCCTCTACGTCTCCGTGGGACCTTCATATACATCAATAACGTAATATAACCTAAAATACCCCAACGTAACATCTCGGCTGTAATACTTGACAACATTCCTGGCTTGTTGGCCTCTATGTTTCCGTGGGACCTTTATATAGATCAATAACGTAATATAACATAACCTAACACAACCTAACATCTCGACGGCAATATTTGACAACATTCCTGGCGAGTTGGCCTCTACGTCTCCGTGGGACCTTCATATACATCAATAACGTAATATAACCTAACCTAAGCCAACCTATCATCTCGGCGGTAATATTTGAAAACATTCCTGTCGAGTTGGCCTCTACGTCTCCGTGGGACTTTTATATACATCAATATCGTAATTTAACCTAAAATACCCCAACGTAACATCTCGGCTGTAATATTTGACAACATTCCTGGCTTGTTGGCCTCTATGTTTCCGTGGGACATTTATATACATCAATAACGTAATATAACCTAACCTAACCCAACCTAACATCTCGGCGGTTATATTTGACAACATTCCTGGCGAGTTGGCCTCTACCTCTCCGTGGGACCTTCATATACATCAATAACGTAATTTAACCTAACCCAAACCAACGTAACATCTCGGCGGTAATATTTGACAACATTCCTGGCGAGTTGGCCTCTACGTCTCCGTGGGAATTTTGTATACATCAATAACGTAATATAACGTAACCTAACCCAACGTAACCTAACCCAACCTAACCTCTCGGCGGTAATATTTGACAACATTCCTGGCGAATTGGCCTCTACGTCTCCGTGGGGCCTTCATATACATCAATAACGTAATATAACCTAACCTAACCCAACCTATCATCTCGGCGGTAATATTTGACAACATTCTTGGCGAGTTGGCCTCTACGTCTCCGTGGGACCTTCATATACATCAATAACGTAATATAACCTTACATAACCCAACCTAACCTTTCGGCGCTATTATTTGACAACATTCCTGGCGGGTTGGCATCTACGTCTCCGTGGGGCCTTTATATACATCAATAACGTAATATAACCTTATATAACCCAACGTAACATCTCGGCGGTAATATTTTACAACATTTCTGTTGAGTTGGCCTCTACGTCTGCGTGGGACTTTTATATACATCAATAACGTAATTTAACCTAAAATACCCCAACGCAACATCTCGGCTGTAATATTTGACAACATTCCTGGCTTTTTGGACTCTATGTTTCCGTGGGACCTTTATATACATCAATAACGTAATATAACCTAACCTAACCCAACCTAACATCTCGGCGGTAATATTTGACAACATTCCTGGTGAGTTGGCCTCTACGTCTCCGTGACACCTTCATATCCATCAATAACGTAATATAACCTAATATAACCCAACCTAACCACTCGGCGCTATTATATGACAATATTCCTGGCGAGTTGGCCTCTACGTCTCCGTGGGGCCTTCATATACATCAATAACGTAATTTAACCTAAAATACCCCAACGCAACATCTCGGCTGTAATATTTGACAACATTCCTGGCTTTTTGGCCTCTATGTTTCCGTGGGACCTTTATATACATCAATAACGTAATATAACCTAACCTAACCCAACCTAACATCTCGGCGGTAATATTTGACAATATTCCTGGCGAGTTGGACTCTACCTCTCCGTGGGACCTTCATATACATCAATAACGTAATTTAACCTAACCCAAACCAACGTAACATCTCGGCGGTAATATTTGACAACATTCCTGGCGAGTTGGCCTCTACGTCTCCGTGACACCTTCATACACATCAATAACGTAATATAACCTAACCTAGCCCAACCTATCATATGGGCGGTAATATTTGACAACATTCCTGGCGAGTTGGCCTCTACGTCTCCGTGGGGCCTTCATACACATCAAAACGTAATATAACCTAACCTAACCCAACCTAACACATCGGCGGTAATATTTGACAACATTCCTGGCGAGTTGGCCTCTACGTCTCCGTGGGGCCTTCATATACATCAATAACGTAATATAACCTAACCTAACCCAACCTATCATCTCGGCGGTAATATTTGACAACATTCCTGGCGAGTTGGCCTCTACGTCTCCGTGGGACCTTCATATACATCAATAACGTAATATAACCTTACATAACCCAACCTAACCTTTCGGCGCTATTATTTGACAACATTCCTGGCGGGTTGGCATCTACGTCTCCGCGGGGCCTTTATATACATCAATAACGTAATATAACCTTATATAACCCAACCTAACCTCTCGGCGCTATTAGTTGACAACATTCCTGGCGAGTTGGCATCTACGTCTCTGTGGGGCTTTTATATACATCAATAACGTAATATAACCTAACCTAACCCAACCCAACTTCTCGGCACTAATATTTGACAACATTCCTGGCGAGTTAGCCTCTACGTCTCCGTGGAACTTCATATATTTCAATAACGTAATATAACCTAACCTAACCCAACCTAAGATTTCGGCGCTATTATTTGACAACATTCCTGTCGAGTTGGCCTCTACGTATCCGTGGGACTTTTATATACATCAATAGCGTAATATAACCTAACCTAACCCAATCTAATATTTCGGTACTAATATTTTACAACATTCCTGGCGAGTTGGCCTCTACGTCTCCGTGGGACCTTCATATACTTCAATAACGTAATTTAACCTAACCTAAACCAACGTAACATCTCGGCGTTAATATTTGACAACATTCCTGGCTTGTTGGCCTCTATGTTTCCCTGGGACCTTTATATACATCAATAACGTAATATAACCTAACCTAGCCCAACGCATCATCTCGGCGGTAATATTTGACAACATTCCTGGCGAGTTGGCCTCTACGTCTCCGTGACACCTTCATACACATCAATAACGTAATATAACCTAATATAACCCAACCTATCCACTCGGCGCTATTTTATGACAATATTCCTGGCGAGTTGGCCTCTATGTCTCTGTGACACCTTCATTACCATCAATAACGTAATATAACCTAATATAACCCAACCTAACCACTCGGCGCTATTATATGACAATATTCCTGGCGAGTTGGCCTCTACGTCTCCGTGGGACTTTTATATACATCAATAACGTAATTTAACCTAGCTTAACCCAACCTAACATCTCGGCGGCAATATTTGACAACATTCCTGGCGAGTTGGCCTCTACGTCTCCGTGGGGCCTTCATATACATCAATCACGTAATATAACCTAACCTAACCCAACCCAACTTCTCGGCACTAATATTTGACAACATTCCTGGCGAGTTGGCCTCTACGTCTCCGTGGGACCTTTATATACATCAATAACGTAATTTAACCTAACCTAACCCAACCTAACATCTCGGCGGTAATATTTGACAACATTCCTGGCGAGTTGGCCTCTACGTCTCCGTGGGACCTTCATATACATCAATAACGTAATATAACCTAACCTAACCCAACCTATCATCTCGGCGGTAATATTTGAAAACATTCCTGTCGAGTTGGCCTCTACGTTTCCGTGGGACCTTTATATATATATCATTAACGTAATATAACCTAACTTAACCCAACCTAACATCTCGGCGGTAATATTTGACAACATTCCTGGCGAGTTGGCCTCTACGTCTCCGTGACACCTTCATATCCATCAATAACGTAATATAACCTAATATAACCCAACCTAACCACTCGGCGCTATTATATGACAATATTCCTGGCGAGTTGGCCTCTACGTCTCCGTGGGACTTTTATATGCATCAATAACGTAATTTAACCTAGCTTAACCCAACGTAACATCTAGGCGGTAATATTTTACAACATTCCTGGCGAGTTGGCCTCTACGTCTCCGTGGGACTTTTATATACATCAATAACGTAATTTAACCTAAAATACCCCAACGTAACATCTCGGCTGTAATATTTGACAACATTCCTGGCTTGTTGGACTCTATGTTTCCGTGGGACCTTTATATACATCAATAACGTGATATAACCTAACCTAACCCAACCTAACATCTCGGCGGTAATATTTGACAACATTCCTGGCGAGTTGGCCTCTACGTCTCCGTGGGACCTTCATATACATCAATAACGTAATATAACCTAAAATACCCCAACGTAACATCTCGGCTGTAATACTTGACAACATTCCTGGCTTGTTGGCCTCTATGTTTCCGTGGGACCTTTATATAGATCAATAACGTAATATAACCTAACCTAACACAACCTAACATCTCGACGGCAATATTTGACAACATTCCTGGCGAGTTGGCCTCTACGTCTCCGTGGGGCCTTCATATACATCAATAACGTAATATAACCTAACCTAACCCAACCCAACTTTTCGGCACTAATATTTGACAACATTCCTGGAGAGTTAGCCTCTACGTCTCCGTGGAACTTAATATACATCAATAACGTAATATAACCTAACCTAACCCAACCTAAGATTTCGGCGCTATTATTTGACAACATTCGTGTCGAGTTGGCCTCTACGTCTCCGTGGGACCTTTATATACATCAATAGCGTAATATAACCTAACCTAACCCAATCTAATATCTCGGTACTAATATTTTACAACATTCCTGGCGAGTTGGCCTCTTCGTCTCCGTTGGAACTTGACATACATTAATAACGTAATATAACCTAACCTAAGCCAACCTATCATCTCGGCGGTAATATTTGAAAACATTCCTGTCGAGTTTGCCTCTACGTCTCCGTGGGACTTTTATATACATCAATATCGTAATTTAACCTAAAATACCCCAACGTAACATCTCGGCTGTAATATTTGACAACATTCCTGGCTTGTTGGCCTCTATGTTTCCGTGGGACATTTATATACATCAATAACGTAATATAACCTAACCTAACCCAACCTAACATCTCGGCGGTTATATTTGACAACATTCCTGGCGAGTTGGCCTCTACCTCTCCGTGGGACCTTCATATACATCAATAACGTAATTTAACCTAACCCAAACCAACGTAACATCTCGGCGGTAATATTTGACAACATTCCTGGCGAGTTGGCCTCTACGTCTCCGTGGGAATTTTGTATACATCAATAACGTAATATAACCTAACCTAACCCAACGTAACCTAACCCAACCTAACCTCTCCGCGGTAATATTTGACAACATTCCTGGCGAATTGGCCTCTACGTCTCCGTGGGGCCTTCATATACATCAATAACGTAATATAACCTAACCTAACCCAACCTATCATCTCGGCGGTAATATTTGACAACATTCCTGGCGAGTTGGCCTCTACGTCTCCGTGGGACCTTCATATACATCCATAACGTAATATAACCTTACATAACCCAACCTAACCTTTCGGCGCTATTATTTGACAACATTCCTGGCGGGTTGGCATCTACGTCTCCGTGGGGCCTTTATATACATCAATAACGTAATATAACCTTATATAACCCAACGTAACATCTCGGCGGTAATATTTTACAACATTTCTGTTGAGTTGGCCTCTACGTCTGCGTGGGACTTTTATATACATCAATAACGTAATTTAACCTAAAATACCCCAACGCAACATCTCGGCTGTAATATTTGACAACATTCCTGGCTTTTTGGACTCTATGTTTCCGTGGGACCTTTATATACATCAATAACGTAATATAACCTAACCTAACCCAACCTAACATCTCGGCGGTAATATTTGACAACATTCCTGGCGAGTTGGCCTCTACGTCTCCGTGACACCTTCATATCCATCAATAACGTAATATAACCTAATATAACCCAACCTAACCACTCGGCGCTATTATATGACAATATTCCTGGCGAGTTGGCCTCTACGTCTCCGTGGGGCCTTCATATACATCAATAACGTAATTTAACCTAAAATACCCCAACGCAACATCTCGGCTGTAATATTTGACAACATTCCTGGCTTTTTGGACTCTATGTTTCCGTGGGACCTTTATATACATCAATAACGTAATATAACCTAACCTAACCCAACCTAACATCTCGGCGGTAATATTTGACAACATTCCTGGCGAGTTGGCCTCTACGTCTCCGTGACACCTTCATATCCATCAATAACGTAATATAACCTAATATAACCCAACCTAACCACTCGGCGCTATTATATGACAATATTCCTGGCGAGTTGGCCTCTACATCTCCGTGGGACTTTTATATACATCAATAACGTAATTTAACCTAAAATACCCCAACGTAACATCTCGGCTGTAATATTTGACAACATTCCTGGCTTGTTGGCCTCTATGTTTCCGTGGGACATTTATATACATCAATAACGTAATATAACCTAACCTAACCCAACCTAACATCTCGGCGGTAATATTTGACAATATTCCTGGCGAGTTGGCCTCTACCTCTCCGTGGGACCTTCATATACATCAATAACGTAATTTAACCTAACCCAAACCAACGTAACATCTCGGCGGTAATATTTGACAACATTCCTGGCGAGTTGGCCTCTACGTCTCCGTGACACCTTCATACACATCAATAACGTAATATAACCTAACCTAGCCCAACCTATCATATGGGCGGTAATATTTGACAACATTCCTGGCGAGTTGGCCTCTACGTCTCCGTGGGGCCTTCATACACATCAATAACGTAATATAACCTAACCTAACCCAACCTAACACATCGGCGGTAATATTTGACAACATTCCTGGCGAGTTGGCCTCTACGTCTCCGTGGGGCCTTCATATACATCAATAACGTAATATAACCTAACCTAACCCAACCTATCATCTCGGCGGTAATATTTGACAACATTCCTGGCGAGTTGGCCTCTACGTCTCCGTGGGACCTTCATATACATCAATAACGTAATATAACCTTACATAACCCAACCTAACCTTTCGGCGCTATTATTTGACAACATTCCTGGCGGGTTGGCATCTACGTCTCCGCGGGGCCTTTATATACATCAATAACGTAATATAACCTTATATAACCCAACCTAACCTCTCGGCGCTATTAGTTGACAACATTCCTGGCGAGTTGGCATCTACGTCTCTGTGGGGCTTTTATATACATCAATAACGTAATATAACCTAACCTAACCCAACCCAACTTCTCGGCACTAATATTTGACAACATTCCTGGCGAGTTAGCCTCTACGTCTCCGTGGAACTTCATATATTTCAATAACGTAATATAACCTAACCCAACCCAACCTAAGATTTCGGCGCTATTATATGACAATATTCCTGGCGAGTTGGCCTCTACGTCTCCGTGGGACTTTTATATACATCAATAACGTAATTTAACCTAATATACCCCAACGTAACATCTCGGCTGTAATATTTGACAACATTCCTTGCTTGTTGGCATCTATGTTTCCGTGGGACCTTTATATACATCAATAACGTAATATAACCTAAACTAACCCAACCTAATGTTTCGGCGCTATTATTTGACAACATTCCTGGCGGGTTAGCCTCTACGTCTCCGCGGGGCCTTTATATACATCAATAACGTAATATAACCTAACCTAAGCCAACCCAATCTCTCGGAACTAATATTTGACAACATTCCTGGCGAGTTGGCCTCTACCTCTCCGTGGGACCTTCATATACTTCAATAACGTAATTTAACCTAACCTAAACCAACGTAACATCTCGGCGGTAATATTTGACAACATTTCTGGCTTGTTGGCCTCTATGTTTCCCTGGGACCTTTATATACATCAATAACGTAATATAACCTAACCTAGCCCAACGCATCATCTCGGCGGTAATATTTGACAACATTCCTGGCGAGTTGGCCTCTACGTCTCCGTGGGACTTTTATATACATCAATAACGTAATTTAACGTATCCTAACCCAACCTAACATGTCGGCACTAATATTTGACGACATTCCTGTCGAGTTGGCCTCTACTTCACCGTGAGACCTTCATGTACATCAATAAAGTAATATAATCTAACCTAACCCAACCTATCATCTCGGCGGTAATATTTGACAACATTCCTGGCGAATTGGCCTCTACGTCTCCGTGGGGCCTTCATATACATCAATAACGTAATATAACCTAACCTAACCCAACCTATCATCTCGGCGGTAATATTTGACAACATTCCTGGCGGGTTGGCCTCTACGTCTCCGTGGGACCTTCATATACATCAATAACGTAATATAACCTTACATAACCCAACCTAACCTTTCGGCGCTATTATTTGACAACATTCCTGGCGGGTTGGCATCTACGTCTCCGCGGGGCCTTTATATACATCAATAACGTAATATAACCTTATATAACCCAACCTAACCTCTCGGCGCTATTAGTTGACAACATTCCTGGCGAGTTGGCCTCTACGTCTCCGTGGGACCTTCATATACATCAATAACGTAATATTACCTAACCTAACCCAACCTAACATCTCGGCACTAATATTTGACAACATTCCTGGCCAGTTGGCATCTACCCCTCCGTGCGACCTTCATATACATCAATAACGTAATATAATCTAACCTAACCCAACCTATCATCTCGGCGGTAATATTTGACAACATTCCTGGCTTGTTGACCTCTATGTTTCCGTGGGACCTTTATATACATCAATAACGTAATATAACATAACCTAGCCCAACCTATCATATGGGCGGTAATATTTGACAACATTCCTGGCGAGTTGGCCTCTACGTCTCCTTGGGACCTTCATATACATCAATAACGTAATATAACCTAACCTAAGCCAACCTATCATCTCGGCGGTAATATTTGGAAACATTCCTGGCGAATTGGCCTCTACGTCTCCGTGGGGCCTTCATATACATCAATAACGTAATATAACCTAACCTAACCCAACCTATCATCTCGGCGGTAATATTTGACAACATTCCTGGCGAGTTGGCCTCTACGTCTCCGTGGGACCTTCATATACATCAATAAAGTAATATAACCTTACATAACCCAACCTAACCTTTCGGCGCTATTATTTGACAACATTCCTGGCGGGTTGGCATCTACGTCTCCGCGGGGCCTTTATATACATCAATAACGTAATATAACCTTATATAACCCAACCTAACCTCTCGGCGCTATTAGTTGACAACATTCCTGGCGAGTTGGCATCTACGTCTCTGTGGGGCTTTTATATACATCAATAACGTAATATAACCTAACCTAACCCAACCCAACTTCTCGGCACTAATATTTGACAACATTCCTGGCGAGTTAGCCTCTACGTCTCCGTGGAACTTCATATACATCAATAACGTAATATAACCTAACCTAACCCAACCCAACTTTTCGGCACTAATATTTGACAACATTCCTGGAGAGTTAGCCTCTACGTCTCCGTGGAACTTAATATACATCAATAACGTAATATAACCTAACCTAACCCAACCTAAGATTTCGGCGCTATTATTTGACAACATTCGTGTCGAGTTGGCCTCTACGTCTCCGTGGGACCTTTATATACATCAATAGCGTAATATAACCTAACCTAACCCAATCTAATATCTCGGTACTAATATTTTACAACATTCCTGGCGAGTTGGCCTCTTCGTCTCCGTTGGAGCTTGACATACATTAATAACGTAATATAACCTAACCTAAGCCAACCTATCATCTCGGCGGTAATATTTGAAAACATTCCTGTCGAGTTTGCCTCTACGTCTCCGTGGGACTTTTATATACATCAATATCGTAATTTAACCTAAAATACCCCAACGTAACATCTCGGCTGTAATATTTGACAACATTCCTGGCTTGTTGGCCTCTATGTTTCCGTGGGACATTTATATACATCAATAACGTAATATAACCTAACCTAACCCAACCTAACATCTCGGCGGTTATATTTGACAACATTCCTGGCGAGTTGGCCTCTACCTCTCCGTGGGACCTTCATATACATCAATAACGTAATTTAACCTAACCCAAACCAACGTAACATCTCGGCGGTAATATTTGACAACATTCCTGGCGAGTTGGCCTCTACGTCTCCGTGGGAATTTTGTATACATCAATAACGTAATATAACCTAACCTAACCCAACGTAACCTAACCCAACCTAACCTCTCGGCGGTAATATTTGACAACATTCCTGGCGAATTGGCCTCTACGTCTCCGTGGGGCCTTCATATACATCAATAACGTAATATAACCTAACCTAACCCAACCTATCATCTCGGCGGTAATATTTGACAACATTCCTGGCGAGTTGGCCTCTACGTCTCCGTGGGACCTTCATATACATCAATAACGTAATATAACCTTACATAACCCAACCTAACCTTTCGGCGCTATTATTTGACAACATTCCTGGCGGGTTGGCATCTACGTCTCCGTGGGGCCTTCATATACATCAATAACGTAATTTAACCTAAAATACCCCAACGCAACATCTCGGCTGTAATATTTGACAACATTACTGGCTTTTTGGACTCTATGTTTCCGTGGGACCTTTATATACATCAATAACGTAATATAACCTAACCTAACCCAACCTAACATCTCGACGGTAATATTTGACAACATTCCTGGCGAGTTGGCCTCTACGTCTCCGTGACACCTTCATATCCATCAATAACGTAATATAACCTAATATAACCCAACCTAACCACTCGGCGCTATTATATGACAATATTCCTGGCGAGTTGGCCTCTACGTCTCCGTGGGACTTTTATATACATCAATAACGTAATTTAACCTAAAATACCCCAACGTAACATCTCGGCTGTAATATTTGACAACATTCCTGGCTTGTTGGCCTCTATGTTTCCGTGGGACATTTATATACATCAATAACGTAATATAACCTAACCTAACCCAACCTAACATCTCGGCGGTAATATTTGACAATATTCCTGGCGAGTTGGCCTCTACCTCTCCGTGGGACCTTCATATACATCAATAACGTAATTTAACCTAACCCAAACCAACGTAACATCTCGGCGGTAATATTTGACAACATTCCTGGCGAGTTGGCCTCTACGTCTCCGTGACACCTTCATACACATCAATAACGTAATATAACCTAACCTAGCCCAACCTATCATATGGGCGGTAATATTTGACAACATTCCTGGCGAGTTGGCCTCTACGTCTCCGTGGGGCCTTCATACACATCAATAACGTAATATAACCTAACCTAACCCAACCTAACACATCGGCGGTAATATTTGACAACATTCCTGGCTAGTTGGCCTCTACGTCTCCGTGGGGCCTTCATATACATCAATAACGTAATATAACCTAACCTAACCCAACCTATCATCTCGGCGGTAATATTTGACAACATTCCTGGCGAGTTGGCCTCTACGTCTCCGTGGGACCTTCATATACATCAATAACGTAATATAACCTTACATAACCCAACCTAACCTTTCGGCGCTATTATTTGACAACATTCCTGGCGGGTTGGCATCTACGTCTCCGCGGGGCCTTTATATACATCAATAACGTAATATAACCTTATATAACCCAACCTAACCTCTCGGCGCTATTAGTTGACAACATTCCTGGCGAGTTGGCATCTACGTCTCTGTGGGGCTTTTATATACATCAATAACGTAATATAACCTAACCTAACCCAACCCAACTTCTCGGCACTAATATTTGACAACATTCCTGGCGAGTTAGCCTCTACGTCTCCGTGGAACTTCATATATTTCAATAACGTAATATAACCTAACCCAACCCAACCTAAGATTTCGGCGCTATTATATGACAATATTCCTGGCGAGTTGGCCTCTACGTCTCCGTGGGACTTTTATATACATCAATAACGTAATTTAACCTAATATACCCCAACGTAACATCTCGGCTGTAATATTTGACAACATTCCTTGCTTGTTGGCCTCTATGTTTCCGTGGGACCTTTATATACATCAATAACGTAATATAACCTAAACTAACCCAACCTAATGTTTCGGCGCTATTATTTGACAACATTCCTGGCTTGTTGGCTTCTATGTTTCCGTGGGACCTTTATATACATCAATAACGTAATATAACCTAACCTAACCCAACCTAACACCTCGGCGGTAATATTTGACAACATTCCTGGCGAGTTGGCCTCTACGTCTCCGTGGGACCTTCATACACTTCAATAACGTAATTTAACCTAACCTAAACCAACGTAACATCTCGGCGGTAATATTTGACAACATTCCTGGCTTGTTGGCCTCTATGTTTCCCTGGGACCTTTATATACATCAATAACGTAATATAACCTAACCTAGCCCAACGCATCATCTCGGCGGTAATATTTGACAACATTCCTGGCGAGTTGGCCTCTACGTCTCCGTGGGACTTTTATATACATCAATAACGTAATTTAACGTATCCTAACCCAACCTAACATGTCGGCACTAATATTTGACGACATTCCTGTCGAGTTGGCCTCTACTTCACCGTGAGACCTTCATGTACATCAATAAAGTAATATAATCTAACCTAACCCAACCTATCATCTCGGCGGTAATATTTGACAACATTCCTGGCGAATTGGCCTCTACGTCTCCGTGGGGCCTTCATATACATCAATAACGTAATATAACCTAACCTAACCCAACCTATCATCTCGGCGGTAATATTTGACAACATTCCTGGCGGGTTGGCCTCTACGTCTCCGTGGGACCTTCATATACATCAATAACGTAATATAACCTTACATAACCCAACCTAACCTTTCGGCGCTATTATTTGACAACATTCCTGGCGGGTTGGCATCTACGTCTCCGCGGGGCCTTTATATACATCAATAACGTAATATAACCTTATATAACCCAACCTAACCTCTCGGCGCTATTAGTTGACAACATTCCTGGCGAGTTGGCCTCTACGTCTCCGTGGGACTTTTATATACATCAATAACGTAATTTAACGTATCCTAACCCAACCTAACATGTCGGCACTAATATTTGACGACATTCCTGTCGAGTTGGCCTCTACTTCACCGTGAGACCTTCATATACATCAATAACGTAATATAACGTACCCTAATCCAACCTATCATATCGGCGGTAATATTTGACCACATTCCTGGCGAGTTGGCCTCTACGTCTCCGTGGGACCTTCATATACATCAATAACGTAATATTACCTAACCTAACCCAACCTAACATCTCGGCACTAATATTTGACAACATTCCTGGCCAGTTGGCATCTACCCCTCCGTGCGACCTTCATATACATCAATAACGTAATATAATCTAACCTAACCCAACCTATCATCTCGGCGGTAATATTTGACAACATTCCTGGCCAGATGGCCTCTACGTCTCCGTGGGACCTTCATATACATCAATAACTTAATATTACCTAACCTAACCCAACCTAACATCTCGGCACTAATATTTGACAACATTCCTGGCGAGATGGCCTCTACCTCTCCGTGGGACCTTCATATACATCAATAACGTAATTTAACCTAACCTAAACCAACATAACATATCGGCGGTAATATTTGACAACATTCCTGGCTTGTTGACCTCTATGTTTCCGTGGGACCTTTATATACATCAATAACGTAATATAACATAACCTAGCCCAACCTATCATATGGGCGGTAATATTTGACAACATTCCTGGCGAGTTGGCCTCTACGTCTCCTTGGGACCTTCATATACATCAATAACGTAATATAACCTAACCTAAGCCAACCTATCATCTCGGCGGTAATATTTGGAAACATTCCTGGCGAATTGGCCTCTACGTCTCCGTGGGGCCTTCATATACATCAATAACGTAATATAACCTAACCTAACCCAACCTATCATCTCGGCGGTAATATTTGACAACATTCCTGGCGAGTTGGCCTCTACGTCTCCGTGATACCTTCATATCCATCAATAAAGTAATATAACCTAATATAGCCCAACCTAACCTCTCGGCGGTAATATTTGACAACATTCCTGGCGAATTGGCCTCTACGTCTCCGTGGGACTTTTATATACATCAATAGCGTAATATAACCTAACCTAACCCAACCTAATATCTCGGTACTAATATTTTACAACATTCCTGGCGAGTTGGCCTCTACGTCTCCGTGGGACCTTTATATACATCAATAACGTAATTTAACCTATCCTAACCCAACCTAACATCTCGGCGGTAATATTTGACAACATTCCTGGCGAGTTGGCCTCTACGTCTCCGTGGGACCTTCATATAGATCAATAACGTAATATAACCTAACCTAACCCAACCTATCATCTCGGCGGTAATATTTGAAAACATTCCTGTCGAGTTGGCCTCTACGTTTCCGTGGGACCTTTATATATATATCATTAACGTAATATAACCTATCCTAACCCAACCTAACATCTCGGCGGTAATATTTGACAACATTCCTGGCGAGTTGGCCTCTACGTCTCCGTGACACCTTCATATCCATCAATAACGTAATATAACCTAATATAACCCAACCTAACCACTCGGCGCTATTATATGACAATATTCCTGGCGAGTTGGCCTCTACGTCTCCGTGGGACCTTCATATACATCAATAACGTAATATAACCTAACCTAAGCCAACCTATCATCTCGGCGGTAATATTTGAAAACATTCCTGTCGAGTTGGCCTCTACGTTTCCGTGGGACCTTTATATATATCAATAACGTAATATAACCTAACCTAACCCAACCTAACATCTCGACGGTAATATTTGACAACATTCCAGGCGAGTTGGCCTCTACGTCTCCGTGGGACTTTTATATACATCAATAACGTAATTTAACCTAAAATACCCCAACGTAACATCTCGGCTGTAATACTTGACAACATTCCTGGCTTGTTGGCCTCTATGTTTCCCTGGGACCTTTATATACATCAATAACGTAATATAACCTAACCTAGCCCAACGCATCATCTCGGCGGTAATATTTGACAACATTCCTGGCGAGTTGGCCTCTACGTCTCCGTGGGACTTTTATATACATCAATAACGTAATTTAACGTATCCTAACCCAACCTAACATGTCGGCACTAATATTTGACGACATTCCTGTCGAGTTGGCCTCTACTTCACCGTGAGACCTTCATGTACATCAATAAAGTAATATAATCTAACCTAACCCAACCTATCATCTCGGCGGTAATATTTGACAACATTCCTGGCGAATTGGCCTCTACGTCTCCGTGGGGCCTTCATATACATCAATAACGTAATATAACCTAACCTAACCCAACCTATCATCTCGGCGGTAATATTTGACAACATTCCTGGCGGGTTGGCCTCTACGTCTCCGTGGGACCTTCATATACATCAATAACGTAATATAACCTTACATAACCCAACCTAACCTTTCGGCGCTATTATTTGACAACATTCCTGGCGGGTTGGCATCTACGTCTCCGCGGGGCCTTTATATACATCAATAACGTAATATAACCTTATATAACCCAACCTAACCTCTCGGCGCTATTAGTTGACAACATTCCTGGCGAGTTGGCCTCTACGTCTCCGTGGGACTTTTATATACATCAATAAGGTAATTTAACGTATCCTAACCCAACCTAACATGTCGGCACTAATATTTGACGACATTCCTGTCGAGTTGGCCTCTACTTCACCGTGAGACCTTCATATACATCAATAACGTAATATAACCTAACCCAACCCAACCTAAGATTTCGGCGCTATTATATGACAATATTCCTGGCGAGTTGGCCTCTACGTCTCCGTGGGACTTTTATATACATCAATAACGTAATTTAACCTAATATACCCCAACGTAACATCTCGGCTGTAATACTTGACAACATTCCTTGCTTGTTGGCCTCTATGTTTCCGTGGGACCTTTATATACATCAATAACGTAATATAACCTAAACTAACCCAACCTAATGTTTCGGCGCTATTATTTGACAACATTCCTGGCGGGTTAGACTCTACGTCTCCGCGGGGCCTTTATATACATCAATAACGTAATATAACCTAACCTAAGCCAACCCAATCTCTCGGAACTAATATTTGACAACATTCCTGGCGAGTTGGCCTCTACCTCTCCGTGGGACCTTCATATACTTCAATAACGTAATTTAACCTAACCTAAACCAACGTAACATCTCGGCGGTAATATTTGACAACATTCCGGGCTTGTTGGCCTCTATGTTTCCCTGGGACCTTTATATACATCAATAACGTAATATAACCTAACCTAGCCCAACGCATCATCTCGGCGGTAATATTTGACAACATTCCTGGCGAGTTGGCCTCTACGTCTCCGTGGGACTTTTATATACATCAATAACGTAATTTAACGTATCCTAACCCAACCTAACATGTCGGCACTAATATTTGACGACATTCCTGTCGAGTTGGCCTCTACTTCACCGTGAGACCTTCATGTACATCAATAAAGTAATATAATCTAACCTAACCCAACCTATCATCTCGGCGGTAATATTTGACAACATTCCTGGCGAATTGGCCTCTACGTCTCCGTGGGGCCTTCATATACATCAATAACGTAATATAACCTAACCTAACCCAACCTATCATCTCGGCGGTAATATTTGACAACATTCCTGGCGGGTTGGCCTCTACGTCTCCGTGGGACCTTCATATACATCAATAACGTAATATAACCTTACATAACCCAACCTAACCTTTCGGCGCTATTATTTGACAACATTCCTGGCGGGTTGGCATCTACGTCTCCGCGGGGCCTTTATATACATCAATAACGTAATATAACCTTATATAACCCAACCTAACCTCTCGGCGCTATTAGTTGACAACATTCCTGGCGAGTTGGCCTCTACGTCTCCGTGGGACTTTTATATACATCAATAACGTAATTTAACGTATCCTAACCCAACCTAACATGTCGGCACTAATATTTGACGACATTCCTGTCGAGTTGGCCTCTACTTCACCGTGAGACCTTCATATACATCAATAACGTAATATAACGTACCCTAATCCAACCTATCATATCGGCGGTAATATTTGACCACATTCCTGGCGAGTTGGCCTCTACGTCTCCGTGGGACCTTCATATACATCAATAACGTAATATTACCTAACCTAACCCAACCTAACATCTCGGCACTAATATTTGACAACATTCCTGGCCAGTTGGCATCTACCCCTCCGTGCGACCTTCATATACATCAATAACGTAATATAATCTAACCTAACCCAACCTATCATCTCGGCGGTAATATTTGACAACATTCCTGGCCAGATGGCCTCTACGTCTCCGTGGGACCTTCATATACATCAATAACTTAATATTACCTAACCTAACCCAACCTAACATCTCGGCACTAATATTTGACAACATTCCTGGCGAGATGGCCTCTACCTCTCCGTGGGACCTTCATATACATCAATAACGTAATTTAACCTAACCTAAACCAACATAACATATCGGCGGTAATATTTGACAACATTCCTGGCTTGTTGACCTCTATGTTTCCGTGGGACCTTTATATACATCAATAACGTAATATAACATAACCTAGCCCAACCTATCATATGGGCGGTAATATTTGACGACATTCCTGGCGAGTTGGCCTCTACGTCTCCTTGGGACCTTCATATACATCAATAACGTAATATAACCTAACCTAAGCCAACCTATCATCTCGGCGGTAATATTTGGAAACATTCCTGGCGAATTGGCCTCTACGTCTCCGTGGGGCCTTCATATACATCAATAACGTAATATAACCTAACCTAACCCAACCTATCATCTCGGCGGTAATATTTGACAACATTCCTGGCGAGTTGGAGTCTACGTCTCCGTGATACCTTCATATCCATCAATAAAGTAATATAACCTAATATAGCCCAACCTAACCTCTCGGCGGTAATATTTGACAACATTCCTGGCGAATTGGCCTCTACGTCTCCGTGGGACTTTTATATACATCAATAGCGTAATATAACCTAACCTAACCCAACCTAATATCTCGGTACTAATATTTTACAACATTCCTGGCGAGTTGGCCTCTACGTCTCCGTGGGACCTTTATATACATCAATAACGTATTTTAACCTATCCTAACCCAACCTAACATCTCGGCGGTAATATTTGACAACATTCCTGGCGAGTTGGCCTCTACGTCTCCGTGGGACCTTCATATACATCAATAACGTAATATAACCTAACCTAACCCAACCTATCATCTCGGCGGTAATATTTGAAAACATTCCTGTCGAGTTGGCCTCTACGTTTCCGTGGGACCTTTATATATATATCATTAACGTAATATAACCTATCCTAACCCAACCTAACATCTCGGCGGTAATATTTGACAACATTCCTGGCGAGTTGGCCTCTACGTCTCCGTGACACCTTCATATCCATCAATAACGTAATATAACCTAATATAACCCAACCTAACCACTCGGCGCTATTATATGACAATATTCCTGGCGAGTTGGCCTCTACGTCTCCGTGGGACTTTTATATGCATCAATAACGTAATTTAACCTAGCTTAACCCAACGTAACATGTCGGCACTAATATTTGACGACATTCCTGTCGAGTTGGCCTCTACGTCTCCGTGGGACCTTCATATACATCAATAACGTAATATAACCTAACCTAAGCCAACCTATCATCTCGGCGGTAATATTTGAAAACATTCCTGTCGAGTTGGCCTCTACGTTTCCGTGGGACCTTTATATATATATCAATAACGTAATATAACCTAACCTAACCCAACCTAACATCTCGACGGTAATATTTGACAACATTCCAGGCGAGTTGGCCTCTACGTCTCCGTGGGACTTTTATATACATCAATAACGTAATTTAACCTAAAATACCCCAACGTAACATCTCGGCTGTAATACTTGACAACATTCCTGGCTTGTTGGCCTCTATGTTTCCGTGGGACCTTTATATAGATCAATAACGTAATATAACCTAACCTAACACAACCTAACATCTCGACGGCAATATTTGACAACATTCCTGGCGAGTTGGCCTCTACGTCTCCGTGGGGCCTTCATATACATCAATAACGTAATATAACCTAACCTAACCCAACCCAACTTCTCGGCACTAATATTTGACAACATTCCTGGCGAGTTAGCCTCTACGTCTCCGTGGAACTTCATATATTTCAATAACGTAATATAACCTAACCTAACCCAACCTAAGATTTCGGCGCTATTATATGACAATATTCCTGGCGAGTTGGCCTCTACGTCTCCGTGGGACTTTTATATACATCAATAACGTAATTTAACCTAATATACCCCAACGTAACATCTCGGCTGTAATATTTGACAACATTCCTTGCTTGTTGGCCTCTATGTTTCCGTGGGACCTTTATATACATCAATAACGTAATATAACCTAAACTAACCCAACCTAATGTTTCGGCGCTATTATTTGACAACATTCCTGGCGGGTTGGCCTCTACGTCTCCGCGGGGCCTTTATATACATCAATAACGTAATATAACCTAACCTAAGCCAACCCAATCTCTCGGAACTAATATTTGACAACATTCCTGGCGAGTTGGCCTCTACCTCTCCGTGGGACCTTCATATACTTCAATAACGTAATTTAACCTAACCTAAACCAACGTAACATCTCGGCGGTAATATTTGACAACATTCCTGGCTTGTTGGCCTCTATGTTTCCCTGGGACCTTTATATACATCAATAACGTAATATAACCTAACCTAGCCCAACCTAACACCTCGGCGGTAATATTTGACAACATTCCTGGCGAGTTGGCCTCTACGTTTTCGTGGGACTTTTATATACATCAATAGCGTAATATAACCTAACCTAACCCAACCTAACATCTCGGTACCAATATTTGACAACATTCCTGGCGAGTTGGCCTCTAAGTCTCCGTGGGACTTTTATATACATCAATAACGTAATATAACCTAAAATACCCCAACGTAACATCTCGGCTGTAATATTTGACAACATTCCTGGCTTGTTGGCTTCTATGTTTCCGTGGGACCTTTATATACATCAATAACGTAATATAACCTAACCTAACCCAACCTAACACCTCGGCGGTAATATTTGACAACATTCCTGGCGAGTTGGCCTCTACGTCTCCGTGGGACCTTCATATAAATCAATAACGTAATATTACCTAACCTAACCCAACCTAACATCTCGGCACTAATATTTGACAACATTCCTGGCGAGTTGGCCTCTACCTCTCCGTGGGACCTTCATATACATCAATAACGTAATTTAACCTAACCTAAACCAACATAACATATCGGCGGTAATATTTGACAACATTCCTGGCTTGTTGACCTCTATGTTTCCGTGGGACCTTTATATACATCAATAACATAATATACCCTAACCTATCCCAACCTCTCATATCGGCGGTAATATTTGACAACATTCCTGGAGAGTTGGCCTTTACGTCTCCGTGAGACCTGCATATACATCAATAACGTAATATTACCTAACCCAACCCAACCTAACATCTCGGCACTAATATTTGACAACTTTCCTGGCGAGTTGGCCTCTACGTCTCCGTGCGACCTTCATATACGTCAATAACGTAATATAATCTAATCTAACCCAACCTATCATCTCGGCGGTAATATTTGACAACATTCCTGGCCAGATGGCCTCTACGTCTCCGTGGGGCCTTCATATACATCAATAACGTAATATAATCTAACCTAACCCAACCTATCATCTCGGCGATAATATTTGACAACATTCCTGGCCAGATGGCCTCTACGTCTCCGTGGGGCCTTCATATTCATCAATAACGTAATATAACCTAACCTAACCCAACCTAACATCTCGGCGGTAATATTTGACAACATTCCTGGCGAGTTGGCCTCTACGTCTCCGTGGCACCTTCATATCCATCAATAACGTAATATAACCTAATATAACCCAACCTAACCACTCGGCGCTATTATATGACAATATTCCTGGCGAGTTGGCCTCTACGTCTCCGTGGGACTTTTATATACATCAATAACGTAATTTAACCTAATATACCCCAACGTAACATCTCGGCTGTAATATTTGACAACATTCCTTGCTTGTTGGCCTCTATGTTTCCGTGGGACCTTTATATACATCAATAACGTAATATAACCTAAACTAACCCAACCTAATGTTTCGGCGCTATTATTTGACAACATTCCTGGCGGGTTGGCCTCTACGTCTCCGCGGTGCCTTTATATACATCAATAACGTAATATAACCTAACCTAAGCCAACCCAATCTCTCGGAACTAATATTTGACAACATTCCTGGCGAGTTGGCCTCTACCTCTCCGTGGGACCTTCATATACTTCAATAACGTAATTTAACCTAACCTAAACCAACGTAACATCTCGGCGGTAATATTTGACAACATTCCTGGCTTGTTGGCCTCTATGTTTCCCTGGGACCTTTATATACATCAATAACGTAATATAACCTAACCTAGCCCAACGCATCATCTCGGCGGTAATATTTGACAACATTCCTGGCGAGTTGGCCTCTACGTCTCCGTGGGACTTTTATATACATCAATAACGTAATTTAACGTATCCTAACCCAACCTAACATGTCGGCACTAATATTTGACGACATTCCTGTCGAGTTGGCCTCTACTTCACCGTGAGACCTTCATATACATCAATAAAGTAATATAATCTAACCTAACCCAACCTATCATCTCGGCGGTAATATTTGACAACATTCCTGGCGAATTGGCCTCTACGTCTCCGTGGGGCCTTCATATACATCAATAACGTAATATAACCTAACCTAACCCAACCTATCATCTCGGCGGTAATATTTGACAACATTCCTGGCGGGTTGGCCTCTACGTCTCCGTGGGACCTTCATTTACATCAATAACGTAATATAACCTTACATAACCCAACCTAACCTTTCGGCGCTATTATTTGACAACATTCCTGGCGGGTTGGCATCTACGTCTCCGCGGGACCTTCATATACATCAATAACGTAATATTACCTAACCTAACCCAACCTAACATCTCGGCACTAATATTTGACAACATTCCTGTCCAGTTGGCATCTACCCCTCCGTGCGACCTTCATATACATCAATAACGTAATATAATCTAACCTAACTCAACCTATCATCTCGGCGGTAATATTTGACAACATTCCTGGCCAGATGGCCTCTACGTCTCCGTGGGACCTTCTTATACATCAATAACTTAATATTACCTAACCTAACCCAACCTAACATCTCGGCACTAATATTTGACAACATTCCTGGCGAGTTGGCCTCTACCTCTCCGTGGGACCTTCATATACATCAATAACGTAATTTAACCTAACCTAAACCAACATAACATATCGGCGGTAATATTTGACAACATTCCTGGCTTGTTGACCTCTATGTTTCCGTGGGACCTTTATATACATCAATAACGTAATATAACATAACCTAGCCCAACCTATCATATGGGCGGTAATATTTGACAACATTCCTGGCGAGTTGGCCTCTACGTCTCCGTGGGACCTTCATATACATCAATAACGTAATATAACCTAACCTAAGCCAACCTATCATCTCGGCGGTAATATTTGAAAACATTCCTGGCGAATTGGCCTCTACGTCTCCGTGGGGCCTTCATATACATCAATAACGTAATATAACCTAGCCTAACCCAACCTATCATCTCGGCGGTAATATTTGACAACATTCCTGGCGAGTTGGCCTCTACGTCTCCGTGATACCTTCATATCCATCAATAAAGTAATATAACCTAATATAGCCCAACCTAACCTCTCGGCGGTAATATTTGACAACATTCCTGGCGAATTGGCCTCTACGTCTCCGTGGGACTTTTATATACATCAATAGCGTAATATAACCTAACCTAACCCAACCTAATATCTCGGTACTAATATTTTACAACATTCCTGGCGAGTTGGCCTCTACGTCTCCGTGGGACCTTTATATACATCAATAACGTAATTTAACCTAACCTAACCCAACCTAACATCTCGGCGGTAATATTTGACAACATTCCTGGCGAGTTGGCCTCTACGTCTCCGTGGGACCTTCATATACATCAATAACGTAATATAACCTAACCTAACCCAACCTATCATCTCGGCGGTAATATTTGAAAACATTCCTGTCGAGTTGGCCTCTACGTTTCCGTGGGACCTTTATATATATATCATTAACGTAATATAACCTAACCTAACCCAACCTAACATCTCGGCGGTAATATTTGACAACATTCCTGGCGAGTTGGCCTCTACGTCTCCGTGACACCTTCATATCCATCAATAACGTAATATAACCTAATATAACCCAACCTAACCACTCGGCGCTATTATATGACAATATTCCTGGCGAGTTGGCCTCTACGTCTCCGTGGGACTTTTATATGCATCAATAACGTAATTTAACCTAGCTTAACCCAACGTAACATCTAGGCGGTAATATTTTACAACATTCCTGGCGAGTTGGCCTCTACGTCTCCGTGGGACTTTTATATACATCAATAACGTAATTTAACCTAAAATACCCCAACGTAACATGTCGGCTGTAATACTTGACAACATTCCTGGCTTGTTGGCCTCTATGTTTCCGTGGGACCTTTATATAGATCAATAACGTAATATAACCTAACCTAACGCAACCTAACATCTCGACGGCAATATTTGACAACATTCCTGGCGAGTTGGCCTCTACGTCTCCGTGGGACCTTCATATACATCAATAACGTAATATAACCTAACCTAAGCCAACCTATCATCTCGGCGGTAATATTTGAAAACATTCCTGTCGAGTTGGCCTCTACGTTTCCGTGGGACCTTTATATATATCAATAACGTAATATAACCTAACCTAACCCAACCTAACATCTCGACGGTAATATTTGACAACATTCCAGGCGAGTTGGCCTCTACGTCTCCGTGGGACTTTTATATACATCAATAACGTAATTTAACCTAAAATACCCCAACGTAACATCTCGGCTGTAATATTTGACAACATTCCTGGCGAGTTGGCCTCTACGTCTCCGTGGGACCTTCATATACATCAATAACGTAATATAACCTAACCTAACCCAACCTATCATCTCGGCGGTAATATTTGAAAACATTCCTGTCGAGTTGGCCTCTACGTTTCCGTGGGACCTTTATATATATATCATTAACGTAATATAACCTAACCTAACCCAACCTAACATCTCGGCGGTAATATTTGACAACATTCCTGGCGAGTTGGCCTCTACGTCTCCGTGACACCTTCATATCCATCAATAACGTAATATAACCTAATATAACCCAACCTAACCACTCGGCGCTATTATATGACAATATTCCTGGCGAGTTGGCCTCTACGTCTCCGTGGGACTTTTATATGCATCAATAACGTAATTTAACCTAGCTTAACCCAACGTAACATCTAGGCGGTAATATTTTACAACATTCCTGGCGAGTTGGCCTCTACGTCTCCGTGGGACTTTTATATACATCAATAACGTAATTTAACCTAAAATACCCCAACGTAACATGTCGGCTGTAATACTTGACAACATTCCTGGCTTGTTGGCCTCTATGTTTCCGTGGGAGCTTTATATAGATCAATAACGTAATATAACCTAACCTAACGCAACCTAACATCTCGACGGCAATATTTGACAACATTCCTGGCGAGTTGGCCTCTACGTCTCCGTGGGACCTTCATATACATCAATAACGTAATATAACCTAACCTAAGCCAACCTATCATCTCGGCGGTAATATTTGAAAACATTCCTGTCGAGTTGGCCTCTACGTTACCGTGGGACCTTTATATATATCAATAACGTAATATAACCTAACCTAACCCAACCTAACATCTCGACGGTAATATTTGACAACATTCCAGGCGAGTTGGCCTCTACGTCTCCGTGGGACTTTTATATACATCAATAACGTAATTTAACCTAAAATACCCCAACGTAACATCTCGGCTGTAATATTTGACAACATTCCTGGCGAGTTGGCCTCTACGTCTCCGTGGGACCTTCATATACATCAATAACGTAATATAACCTAACCTAACCCAACCTATCATCTCGGCGGTAATATTTGAAAACATTCCTGTCGAGTTGGCCTCTACGTTTCCGTGGGACCTTTATATATATATCATTAACGTAATATAACCTAACCTAACCCAACCTAACATCTCGGCGGTAATATTTGACAACATTCCTGGCGAGTTGGCCTCTACGTCTCCGTGACACCTTCATATCCATCAATAACGTAATATAACCTAATATAACCCAACCTAACCACTCGGCGCTATTATATGACAATATTCCTGGCGAGTTGGCCTCTACGTCTCCGTGGGACTTTTATATGCATCAATAACGTAATTTAACCTAGCTTAACCCAACGTAACATCTAGGCGGTAATATTTTACAACATTCCTGGCGAGTTGGCCTCTACGTCTCCGTGGGACTTTTGTATACATCAATAACGTAATTTAACCTAAAATACCCCAACGTAACATGTCGGCTGTAATATTTGAGAACATTCCTGGCTTGTTGGCCTCTATGTTTCCGTGGGACCTTTATATACATCAATAACGTGATATAACCTAACCTAACCCAACCTAACATCTCGGCGGTAATATTTGACAACATTCCTGGCGAGTTGGCCTCTACGTCTCCGTGGGACCTTCATATACATCAATAACGTAATATAACCTAAAATACCCCAACGTAACATCTCGGCTGTAATACTTGACAACATTCCTGGCTTGTTGGCCTCTATGTTTCCGTGGGACCTTTATATAGATCAATAACGTAATATAACCTAACCTAAAGCAACCTAACATCTCGACGGCAATATTTGACAACATTCCTGGCGAGTTGGCCTCTACGTCTCCGTGGGACCTTCATATACATCAATAACGTAATATAACCTAACCTAAGCCAACCTATCATCTCGGCGGTAATATTTGAAAACATTCCTGTCGAGTTGGCCTCTACGTTTCCGTGGGACCTTTATATATATCAATAACGTAATATAACCTAACCTAACCCAACCTAACATCTCGACGGTAATATTTGACAACATTCCAGGCGAGTTGGCCTCTACGTCTCCGTGGGACTTTTATATACATCAATAACGTAATTTAACCTAAAATACCCCAACGTAACATCTCGGCTGTAATATTTGACAACATTCCTGGCGAGTTGGCCTCTACGTCTCCGTGGGACCTTCATATACATCAATAACGTAATATAACCTAACCTAACCCAACCTATCATCTCGGCGGTGATATTTGAAAACATTCCTGTCGAGTTGGCCTCTACGTTTCCGTGGGACCTTTATATATATATCATTAACGTAATATAACCTAACCTAACCCAACCTAACATCTCGGCGGTAATATTTGACAACATTCCTGGCGAGTTGGCCTCTACGTCTCCGTGACACCTTCATATCCATCAATAACGTAATATAACCTAAAATACCCCAACGTAACATCTCGGCTGTAATACTTGACAACATTCCTGGCTTGTTGGCCTCTATGTTTCCGTGGGACATTTATATAGATCAATAACGTAATATAACCTAACCTAAAGCAACCTAACATCTCGACGGCAATATTTGACAACATTCCTGGCGAGTTGGCCTCTACGTCTCCGTGGGACCTTCATATACATCAATAACGTAATATAACCTAACCTAAGCCAACCTATCATCTCGGCGGTAATATTTGAAAACATTCCTGTCGAGTTGGCCTCTACGTTTCCGTGGGACCTTTATATATATCAATAACGTAATATAACCTAACCTAACCCAACCTAACATCTCGACGGTAATATTTGACAACATTCCAGGCGAGTTGGCCTCTACGTCTCCGTGGGACTTTTATATACATCAATAACGTAATTTAACCTAAAATACCCCAACGTAACATCTCGGCTGTAATATTTGACAACATTCCTGGCGAGTTGGCCTCTACGTCTCCGTGGGACCTTCATATACATCAATAACGTAATATAACCTAACCTAACCCAACCTATCATCTCGGCGGTAATATTTGAAAACATTCCTGTCGAGTTGGCCTCTACGTTTCCGTGGGACCTTTATATATATATCATTAACGTAATATAACCTAACCTAACCCAACCTAACATCTCGGCGGTAATATTTGACAACATTCCTGGCGAGTTGGCCTCTACGTCTCCGTGACACCTTCATATCCATCAATAACGTAATATAACCTAATATAACCCAACCTAACCACTCGGCGCTATTATATGACAATATTCCTGGCGAGTTGGCCTCTACGTCTCCGTGGGACTTTTATATGCATCAATAACGTAATTTAACCTAGCTTAACCCAACGTAACATCTAGGCGGTAATATTTTACAACATTCCTGGCGAGTTGGCCTCTACGTCTCCGTGGGACTTTTATATACATCAATAACGTAATTTAACCTAAAATACCCCAACGTAACATGTCGGCTGTAATATTTGAGAACATTCCTGGCTTGTTGGACTCTATGTTTCCGTGGGACCTTTATATACATCAATAACGTGATATAACCTAACCTAACCCAACCTAACATCTCGGCGGTAATATTTGACAACATTCCTGGCGAGTTGGCCTCTACGTCTCCGTGGGACCTTCATATACATCAATAACGTAATATAACCTAAAATACCCCAACGTAACATCTCGGCTGTAATACTTGACAACATTCCTGGCTTGTTGGCCTCTATGTTTCCGTGGGACCTTTATATAGATCAATAACGTAATATAACCTAACCTAAAGCAACCTAACATCTCGACGGCAATATTTGACAACATTCCTGGCGAGTTGGCCTCTACGTCTCCGTGGGACCTTCATATACATCAATAACGTAATATAACCTAACCTAAGCCAACCTATCATCTCGGCGGTAATATTTGAAAACATTCCTGTCGAGTTGGCCTCTACGTTTCCGTGGGACCTTTATATATATCAATAACGTAATATAACCTAACCTAACCCAACCTAACATCTCGACGGTAATATTTGACAACATTCCAGGCGAGTTGGCCTCTACGTCTCCGTGGGACTTTTATATACATCAATAACGTAATTTAACCTAAAATACCCCAACGTAACATCTCGGCTGTAATACTTGACAACATTCCTGGCTTGTTGGCCTCTATGTTTCCGTGGGACCTTTATATAGATCAATAACGTAATATAACCTAACCTAACACAACCTAACATCTCGACGGTAATATTTGACAACATTCCTGGCGAGTTGGCCTCTACGTCTCCGTGGGGCCTTCATATACATCAATAACGTAATATAACCTAACCTAACCCAACCCAACTTCTCGGCACTAATATTTGACAACATTCCTGGCGAGTTAGCCTCTACGTCTCCGTGGAACTTCATATACATCAATAACGTAATATAACCTAACCTAACCCAACCTAACATCTCGGCGGTTATATTTGACAACATTCCTGGCGAGTTGGCCTCTACCTCTCCGTGGGACCTTCATATGCATCAATAACGTAATTTAACCTAACCCAAACCAACGTAACATCTCGGCGGTAATATTTGACAACATTCCTGGCGAGTTGGCCTCTACGTCTCCGTGACACCTTCATACACATCAATAACGTAATATAACCTAACCTAGCCCAACCTATCATATGGGCGGTAATATTTGACGACATTCCTGGCGAGTTGGCCTCTACGTCTCCGTGGGGCCTTCATACACATCAATAACGTAATTTAACCTAACCTAAACCAACATAACATATCGGCGGTAATATTTGACAACATTCCTGGCTTGTTGACCTCTATGCTTCCGTGGGACCTTTATATACATCAATAACGTAATATAACATAACCTAGCCCAACCTATCATATGGGCGGTAATATTTGACAACATTCCTGGCGAGTTGGCCTCTACGTCTCCGTGGGACCTTCATATACATCAATAACGTAATATAACCTAACCTAAGCCAACCTATCATCTCGGCGGTAATATTTGAAAACATTCCTGGCGAATTGGCCTCTACGTCTCCGTGGGGCCTTCATATACATCAATAACGTAATATAACCTAACCTAACCCAACCTATCATCTCGGCGGTAATATTTGACAACATTCCTGGCGAGTTGGCCTCTACGTCTCCGTGATACCTTCATATCCATCAATAAAGTAATATAACCTAATATAGCCCAACCTAACCTCTCGGCGGTAATATTTGACAACATTCCTGGCGAATTGGCCTCTACGTCTCCGTGGGACTTTTATATACATCAATAGCGTAATATAACCTAACCTAACCCAACCTAATATCTCGGTACTAATATTTTACAACATTCCTGGCGAGTTGGCCTCTACGTCTCCGTGGGACCTTTATATACATCAATAACGTAATTTAACCTAACCTAACCCAACCTATCATCTCGGCGGTAATATTTGAAAACATTCCTGTCGAGTTGGCCTCTACGTTTCCGTGGGACCTTTATATATATATCATTAACGTAATATAACCTAACCTAACCCAACCTAACATCTCGGCGGTAATATTTGACAACATTCCTGGCGAGTTGGCCTCTACGTCTCCGTGACACCTTCATATCCATCAATAACGTAATATAACCTAATATAACCCAACCTAACCACTCGGCGCTATTATATGACAATATTCCTGGCGAGTTGGCCTCTACGTCTCCGTGGGACTTTTATATGCATCAATAACGTAATTTAACCTAGCTTAACCCAACGTAACATCTAGGCGGTAATATTTTACAACATTCCTGGCGAGTTGGCCTCTACGTCTCCGTGGGACTTTTATATACATCAATAACGTAATTTAACCTAAAATACCCCAACGTAACATGTCGGCTGTAATATTTGAGAACATTCCTGGCTTGTTGGACTCTATGTTTCCGTGGGACCTTTATATACATCAATAACGTGATATAACCTAACCTAACCCAACCTAACATCTCGGCGGTAATATTTGACAACATTCCTGGCGAGTTGGCCTCTACGTCTCCGTGGGACCTTCATATACATCAATAACGTAATATAACCTAAAATACCCCAACGTAACATCTCGGCTGTAATACTTGACAACATTCCTGGCTTGTTGGCCTCTATGTTTCCGTGGGACCTTTATATAGATCAATAACGTAATATAACCTAACCTAACGCAACCTAACATCTCGACGGCAATATTTGACAACATTCCTGGCGAGTTGGCCTCTACGTCTCCGTGGGACCTTCATATACATCAATAACGTAATATAACCTAACCTAAGCCAACCTATCATCTCGGCGGTAATATTTGAAAACATTCCTGTCGAGTTGGCCTCTACGTTTCCGTGGGACCTTTATATATATCAATAACGTAATATAACCTAACCTAACCCAACCTAACATCTCGACGGTAATATTTGACAACATTCCAGACGAGTTGGCCTCTACGTCTCCGTGGGACTTTTATATACATCAATAACGTAATTTAACCTAAAATACCCCAACGTAACATCTCGGCTGTAATACTTGACAACATTCCTGGCTTGTTGGCCTCTATGTTTCCGTGGGACCTTTATATAGATCAATAACGTAATATAACCTAACCTAACACAACCTAACATCTCGACGGTAATATTTGACAACATTCCTGGCGAGTTGGCCTCTACGTCTCCGTGGGGCCTTCATATACATCAATAACGTAATATAACCTAACCTAACCCAACCCAACTTCTCGGCACTAATATTTGACAACATTCCTGGCGAGTTAGCCTCTACGTCTCCGTGGAACTTCATATACATCAATAACGTAATATAACCTAACCTAACCCAACCTAACATCTCGGCGATTATATTTGACAACATTCCTGGCGAGTTGGCCTCTACCTCTCCGTGGGACCTTCATATGCATCAATAACGTAATTTAACCTAACCCAAACCAACGTAACATCTCGGCGGTAATATTTGACAACATTCCTGGCGAGTTGGCCTCTACGTCTCCGTGACACCTTCATACACATCAATAACGTAATATAACCTAACCTAGCCCAACCTATCATATGGGCGGTAATATTTGACGACATTCCTGGCGAGTTGGCCTCTACGTCTCCGTGGGGCCTTCATACACATCAATAACGTAATTTAACCTAACCTAAACCAACATAACATATCGGCGGTAATATTTGACAACATTCCTGGCTTGTTGACCTCTATGTTTCCGTGGGACCTATATATACATCAATAACGTAATATAACATAACCTAGCCCAACCTATCATATGGGCGGTAATATTTGACAACATTCCTGGCGAGTTGGCCTCTACGTCTCCGTGGGACCTTCATATACATCAATAACGTAATATAACCTAACCTAAGCCAACCTATCATCTCGGCGGTAATATTTGAAAACATTCCTGGCGAATTGGCCTCTACGTCTCCGTGGGGCCTTCATATACATCAATAACGTAATATAACCTAACCTAACCCAACCTATCATCTCGGCGGTAATATTTGACAACATTCCTGGCGAGTTGGCCTCTACGTCTCCGTGATACCTTCATATCCATCAATAAAGTAATATAACCTAATATAGCCCAACCTAACCTCTCGGCGGTAATATTTGACAACATTCCTGGCGAATTGGCCTCTACGTCTCCGTGGGACTTTTATATACATCAATAGCGTAATATAACCTAACCTAACCCAACCTAATATCTCGGTACTAATATTTTACAACATTCCTGGCGAGTTGGCCTCTACGTCTCCGTGGGACCTTTATATACATCAATAACGTAATTTAACCTAACCTAACCCAACCTAACATCTCGGCGGTAATATTTGACAACATTCCTGGCGAGTTGGCCTCTACGTCTCCGTGGGACCTTCATATACATCAATAACGTAATATAACCTAACCTAACCCATCCTATCATCTCGGCGGTAATATTTGAAAACATTCCTGTCGAGTTGGCCTCTACGTTTCCGTGGGACCTTTATATATATATCATTAACGTAATATAACCTAACCTAACCCAACCTAACATCTCGGCGGTAATATTTGACAACATTCCTGGCGAGTTGGCCTCTACGTCTCCGTGACACCTTCATATCCATCAATAACGTAATATAACCTAATATAACCGAACCTAACCACTCGGCGCTATTATATGACAATATTCCTGGCGAGTTGGCCTCTACGTCTCCGTGGGACTTTTATATGCATCAATAACGTAATTTAACCTAGCTTAACCCAACGTAACATCTAGGCGGTAATATTTTACAACATTCCTGGCGAGTTGGCCTCTACGTCTCCGTGGGACTTTTATATACATCAATAACGTAATTTAACCTAAAATACCCCAACGTAACATGTCGGCTGTAATATTTGAGAACATTCCTGGCTTGTTGGACTCTATGTTTCCGTGGGACCTTTACATACATCAATAACGTGATATAACCTAACCTAACCCAACCTAACATCTCGGCGGTAATATTTGACAACATTCCTGGCGAGTTGGCCTCTACGTCTCCGTGGGACCTTCATATACATCAATAACGTAATATAACCTAAAATACCCCAACGTAACATCTCGGCTGTAATACTTGACAACATTCCTGGCTTGTTGGCCTCTATGTTTCCGTGGGACCTTTATATAGATCAATAACTTAATATAACCTAACCTAACGCAACCTAACATCTCGACGGCAATATTTGACAACATTCCTGGCGAGTTGGCCTCTACGTCTCCGTGGGACCTTCATATACATCAATAACGTAATATAACCTAACCTAAGCCAACCTATCATCTCGGCGGTAATATTTGAAAACATTCCTGTCGAGTTGGCCTCTACGTTTCCGTGGGACCTTTATATATATCAATAACGTAATATAACCTAACCTAACCCAAACCTAACATCTCGACGGTAATATTTGACAACATTCCTGGCGAGTTGGCCTCTACGTCTCCGTGGGGCCTTCATATACATCAATAACGTAATATAACCTAACCTAACCCAACCCAACTTCTCGGCACTAATATTTGACAACATTCCTGGCGAGTTAGCCTCTACGTCTCCGTGGAACTTCATATACATCAATAACGTAATATAACCTAACCTAACCCAACCTATCATCTCGGCGGTAATATTTGTCAACATTCCTGGCGAGTTGGCCCCTACGTCTCCGTGGGACCTTCATATACATCAATAACGTAATATAACCTTACATAACCCAACCTAACCTTTCGGCGCTATTATTTGACAACATTCCTGGCGGGTTGGCATCTACGTCTCCGTGGGGCCTTTATATACATCAATAACGTAATATAACCTTATATAACCCAACGTAACATCTCGGCGGTAATATTTTACAACATTTCTGGCGAGTTGGCCTCTACGTCTGCGTGGGACTTTTATATACATCAATAACGTAATTTAACCTAAAATACCCCAACGCAACATCTCGGCTGTAGTATTTGACAACATTCCTGGCTTTTTGGACTCTATGTTTCCGTGGGACCTTTATATAGATCAATAACGTAATATAACCTAACCTAACACAACCTAACATCTCGACGGCAATATTTGACAACATTCCTGGCGAGTTGGCCTCTACGTCTCCGTGGGACTTTTATATACATCAATAACGTAATTTAACGTATCCTAACCCAACCTAACATGTCGGCACTAATATTTGACGACATTCCTGTCGAGTTGGCCTCTACTTCACCGTGAGACCTTCATACACATCAATAAAGTAATATAATCTAACCTAACCCAACCTATCATCTCGGCGGTAATATTTCACAACATTCCTGGCGGGTTGGCCTCTACGTCTCCGTGGGACCTTCATATACATCAATAACGTAATATAACCTTACATAACCCAACCTAACCTTTCGGCGCTATTATTTGACAACATTCCTGGCGGGTTGGCATCTACGTCTCCGCGGGGCCTTTATATACATCAATAACGTAATATAACCTTATATAACCCAACCTAACCTCTCGGCGCTATTAGTTGACAACATTCCTGGCGAGTTGGCCTCTACGTCTCCGTGGGACTTTTATATACATCAATAACGTAATTTAACGTATCCTAACCCAACCTAACATGTCGGCACTAATATTTGACGACATTCCTGTCGAGTTGGCCTCTACTTCACCGTGAGACCTTCATATACATCAATAACGTAATATAACGTACCCTAATCCAACCTATCATATCGGCGGTAATATTTGACCACATTCCTGGCGAGTTGGCCTCTACGTCTCCGTGGGACCTTCATATACATCAATAACGTAATATTACCTAACCTAACCCAACCTAACATCTCGGCGGTAATATTTGACAACATTCCTGGCGAGTTGGCCTCTACGTCTCCGTGGGAACCTTCATATACATCAATAACGTAATATAACCTAACCTAACCTAACCTATCATCTCGGCGGTAATATTTGAGAACATTCCTGTCGAGTTGGCCTCTACGTTTCCGTGGGACCTTTATATATATATCATTGACGTAATATAACCTAACCTAACCCAACCTAACATCTCGGCGGTAATATTTGACAACATTCCTGGCGAGTTGGCCTCTACGTCTCCGTGACACCTTCATATCCATCAATAACGTAATATAACCTAATATAACCCAACCTAACCACTCGGCGCTATTATATGACAATATTCCTGGCGAGTTGGCCTCTACGTCTCCGTGGGACTTTTATATACATCAATAACGTAATTTAACCTAAAATACCCCAACGTAACATCTCGGCTGTAATATTTGACAACATTCCTGGCTTGTTGGACTCTATGTTTCCGTGGGACCTTTATATACATCAATAACGTGATATAACCTAACCTAACCCAACCTAACATCTCGGCGGTAATATTTGACAACATTCCTGGCGAGTTGGCCTCTACGTCTCCGTGGGACCTTCATATACATCAATAACGTAATATAACCTAAAATACCCCAACGTAACATCTCGGCTGTAATACTTGACAACATTCCTGGCTTGTTGGCCTCTATGTTTCCGTGGGACCTTTATATAGATCAATAACGTAATATAACCTAACCTAACACAACCTAACATCTCGACGGCAATATTTGACAACATTCCTGGCGAGTTGGCCTCTACGTCTCCGTGGGACCTTCATATACATCAATAACGTAATATAACCTAACCTAAGCCAACCTATCATCTCGGCGGTAATATTTGAAAACATTCCTGTCGAGTTGGCCTCTACGTTTCCGTGGGACCTTTATATATATCAATAACATAATTTAACCTAACCCAAACCAACGTAACATCTCGGCGGTAATATTTGACAACATTCCTGGCGAGTTGGCCTCTACGTCTCCGTGACACCTTCATACACATCAATAACGTAATATAACCTAACCGAGCCCAACCTATCATATGGGCGGTAATATTTGACGACATTCCTGGCGAGTTGGCCTCTACGTCTCCGTGGGGCCTTCATACACATCAATAACGTAATTTAACCTAACCTAAACCAACATAACATATCGGCGGTAATATTTGACAACATTCCTGGCTTGTTGACCTCTATGTTTCCGTGGGACCTTTATATACATCAATAACGTAATATAACATAACCTAGCCCAACCTATCATATGGGCGGTAATATTTGACAACATTCCTGGCGAGTTGGCCTCTACGTCTCCGTGGGACCTTCATATACATCAATAACGTAATATAACCTAACCTAAGCCAACCTATCATCTCGGCGGTAATATTTGAAAACATTCCTGGCGAATTGGCCTCTACGTCTCCGTGGGGCCTTCATATACATCAATAACGTAATATAACCTAACCTAACCCAACCTATCATCTCGGCGGTAATATTTGACAACATTCCTGGCGAGTTGGCCTCTACGTCTCCGTGATACCTTCATATTCATCAATAAAGTAATATAACCTAATATAGCCCAACCTAACCTCTCGGCGGTAATATTTGACAACATTCCTGGCGAATTGGCCTCTACGTCTCCGTGGGACTTTTATATACATCAATAGCGTAATATAACCTAACCTAACCCAACCTAATATCTCGGTACTAATATTTTACAACATTCCTGGCGAGTTGGCCTCTACGTCTCCGTGGGACCTTTATATACATCAATAACGTAATTTAACCTAACCTAACCCAACCTAACATCTCGGCGGTAATATTTGACAACATTCCTGGCGAGTTGGCCTCTACGTCTCCGTGGGACCTTCATATACATCAATAACGTAATATAACCTAACCTAACCCATCCTATCATCTCGGCGGTAATATTTGAAAACATTCCTGTCGAGTTGGCCTCTACGTTTCCGTGGGACCTTTATATATATATCATTAACGTAATATAACCTAACCTAACCCAACCTAACATCTCGGCGGTAATATTTGACAACATTCCTGGCGAGTTGGCCTCTACGTCTCCGTGACACCTTCATATCCATCAATAACGTAATATAACCTAATATAACCCAACCTAACCACTCGGCGCTATTATATGACAATATTCCTGGCGAGTTGGCCTCTACGTCTCCGTGGGACTTTTATATGCATCAATAACGTAATTTAACCTAGCTTAACCCAACGAAACATCTAGGCGGTAATATTTTACAACATTCCTGGCGAGTTGGCCTCTACGTCTCCGTGGGACTTTTATATACATCAATAACGTAATTTAACCTAAAATACCCCAACGTAACATGTCGGCTGTAATATTTGAGAACATTCCTGGCTTGTTGGACTCTATGTTTCCGTGGGACCTTTACATACATCAATAACGTGATATAACCTAACCTAACCCAACCTAACATCTCGGCGGTAATATTTGACAACATTCCTGGCGAGTTGGCCTCTACGTCTCCGTGGGACCTTCATATACATCAATAACGTAATATAACCTAAAATACCCCAACGTAACATCTCGGCTGTAATACTTGACAACATTCCTGGCTTGTTGGCCTCTATGTTTCCGTGGGACCTTTATATAGATCAATAACGTAATATAACCTAACCTAACGCAACCTAACATCTCGACGGCAATATTTGACAACATTCCTGGCGAGTTGGCCTCTACGTCTCCGTGGGACCTTCATATACATCAATAACGTAATATAACCTAACCTAAGCCAACCTATCATCTCGGCGGTAATATTTGAAAACATTCCTGTCGAGTTGGCCTCTACGTTTCCGTGGGACCTTTATATATATCAATAACGTAATATAACCTAACCTAACCCAACCTAACATCTCGACGGTAATATTTGACAACATTCCAGGCGAGTTGGCCTCTACGTCTCCGTGGGACTTTTATATACATCAATAACGTAATTTAACCTAAAATACCCCAACGTAACATCTCGGCTGTAATACTTGACAACATTCCTGGCTTGTTGGCCTCTATGTTTCCGTGGGACCTTTATATAGATCAATAACGTAATATAACCTAACCTAACACAACCTAACATCTCGACGGTAATATTTGACAACATTCCTGGCGAGTTGGCCTCTACGTCTCCGTGGGGCCTTCATATACATCAATAACGTAATATAACCTAACCTAACCCAACCCAACTTCTCGGCACTAATATCTGACAACATTCCTGGCGAGTTAGCCTCTACGTCTCCGTGGAACTTCATATACATCAATAACGTAATATAACCTAACCTAACCCAACCTAACATCTCGGCGGTTATATTTGACAACATTCCTGGCGAGTTGGCCTCTACCTCTCCGTGGGACCTTCATATACATCAATAACGTAATTTAACCTAACCCAAACCAACGTAACATCTCGGCGGTAATATTTGACAACATTCCTGGCGAGTTGGCCTCTACGTCTCCGTGGGACCTTCATATACATCAATAACGTAATATAACCTAACCTAAGCCAACCTATCATCTCGGCGGTAATATTTGAAAAAATTCCTGTCGAGTTGGCCTCTACGTTTCCGTGGGACCTTTATATATATCAATAACATAATTTAACCTAACCCAAACCAACGTAACATCTCGGCGGTAATATTTGACAACATTCCTGGCGAGTTGGCCTCTACGTCTCCGTGACACCTTCATACACATCAATAACGTAATATAACCTAACCTAGCCCAACCTATCATATGGGCGGTAATATTTGACGACATTCCTGGCGAGTTGGCCTCTACGTCTCCGTGGGGCCTTCATACACATCAATAACGTAATTTAACCTAACCTAAACCAACATAACATATCGGCGGTAATATTTGACAACATTCCTGGCTTGTTGACCTCTATGTTTCCGTGGGACCTTTATATACATCAATAACGTAATATAACATAACCTAGCCCAACCTATCATATGGGCGGTAATATTTGACAACATTCCTGGCGAGTTGGCCTCTACGTCTCCGTGGGACCTTCATATACATCAATAACGTAATATAACCTAACCTAAGCCAACCTATCATCTCGGCGGTAATATTTGAAAACATTCCTGGCGAATTGGCCTCTACGTCTCCGTGGGGCCTTCATATACATCAATAACGTAATATAACCTAACCTAACCCAAGCTATCATCTCGGCGGTAATATTTGACAACATTCCTGGCGAGTTGGCCTCTACGTCTCTGTGATACCTTCATATTCATCAATAAAGTAATATAACCTAATATAGCCCAACCTAACCTCTCGGCGGTAATATTTGACAACATTCCTGGCGAATTGGCCTCTACGTCTCCGTGGGACTTTTATATACATCAATAGCGTAATATAACCTAACCTAACCCAACCTAATATCTCGGTACTAATATTTTACAACATTCCTGGCGAGTTGGCCTCTACGTCTCCGTGGGACCTTTATATACATCAATAACGTAATTTAACCTAACCTAACCCAACCTAACATCTCGGCGGTAATATTTGACAACATTCCTGGCGAGTTGGCCTCTACGTCTCCGTGGGACCTTCATATACATCAATAACGTAATATAACCTAAAATACCCCAACGTAACATCTCGGCTGTAATACTTGACAACATTCCTGGCTTGTTGGCCTCTATGTTTCCGTGGGACCTTTATATAGATCAATAACGTAATATAACCTAACCTAACGCAACCTAACATCTCGACGGCAATATTTGACAACATTCCTGGCGAGTTGGCCTCTACGTCTCCGTGGGACCTTCATATACATCAATAACGTAATATAACCTAACCTAAGCCAACCTATCATCTCGGCGGTAATATTTGAAAACATTCCTGTCGAGTTGGCCTCTACGTTTCCGTGGGACCTTTATATATATCAATAACGTAATATAACCTAACCTAACCCAACCTAACATCTCGACGGTAATATTTGACAACATTCCAGGCGAGTTGGCCTCTACGTCTCCGTGGGACTTTTATATACATCAATAACGTAATTTAACCTAAAATACCCCAACGTAACATCTCGGCTGTAATACTTGACAACATTCCTGGCTTGTTGGCCTCTATGTTTCCGTGGGACCTTTATATAGATCAATAACGTAATATAACCTAACCTAACACAACCTAACATCTCGACGGTAATATTTGACAACATTCCTGGCGAGTTGGCCTCTACGTCTCCGTGGGGCCTTCATATACATCAATAACGTAATATAACCTAACCTAACCCAACCCAACTTCTCGGCACTAATATTTGACAACATTCCTGGCGAGTTAGCCTCTACGTCTCCGTGGAACTTCATATACATCAATAACGTAATATAACCTAACCTAACCCAACCTAACATCTCGGCGGTTATATTTGACAACATTCCTGGCGAGTTGGCCTCTACCTCTCCGTGGGACCTTCATATACATCAATAACGTAATTTAACCTAACCCAAACCAACGTAACATCTCGGCGGTAATATTTGACAACATTCCAGGCGAGTTGGCCTCTACGTCTCCGTGGGACTTTTATATACATCAATAACGTAATTTAACCTAAAATACCCCAACGTAACATCTCGGCTGTAATACTTGACAACATTCCTGGCTTGTTGGCCTCTATGTTTCCGTGGGACCTTTATATAGATCAATAACGTAATATAACCTAACCTAACACAACCTAACATCTCGACGGTAATATTTGACAACATTCCTGGCGAGTTGGCCTCTACGTCTCCGTGGGGCCTTCATATACATCAATAACGTAATATAACCTAACCTAACCCAACCCAACTTCTCGGCACTAATATTTGACAACATTCCTGGCGAGTTAGCCTCTACGTCTCCGTGGAACTTCATATACATCAATAACGTAATATAACCTAACCTAACCCAACCTAACATCTCGGCGGTTATATTTGACAACATTCCTGGCGAGTTGGCCTCTACCTCTCCGTGGGACCTTCATATACATCAATAACGTAATTTAACCTAACCCAAACCAACGTAACATCTCGGCGGTAATATTTGACAACATTCCTGGCGAGTTGGCCTCTACGTCTCCGTGGGACCTTCATATACATCAATAACGTAATATAACCTAACCTAAGCCAACCTATCATCTCGGCGGTAATATTTGAAAACATTCCTGTCGAGTTGGCCTCTACGTTTCCGTGGGACCTTTATATATATCAATAACATAATTTAACCTAACCCAAACCAACGTAACATCTCGGCGGTAATATTTGACAACATTCCTGGCGAGTTGGCCTCTACGTCTCCGTGACACCTTCATACACATCAATAACGTAATATAACCTAACCTAGCCCAACCTATCATATGGGCGGTAATATTTGACGACATTCCTGGCGAGTTGGCCTCTACGTCTCCGTGGGGCCTTCATACACATCAATAACGTAATTTAACCTAACCTAAACCAACATAACATATCGGCGGTAATATTTGACAACATTCCTGGCTTGTTGACCTCTATGTTTCCGTGGGACCTTTATATACATCAATAACGTAATCTAACATAACCTAGCCCAACCTATCATATGGGCGGTAATATTTGACAACATTCCTGGCGAGTTGGCCTCTACGTCTCCGTGGGACCTTCATATACATCAATAACGTAATATAACCTAACCTAAGCCAACCTATCATCTCGGCGGTAATATTTGAAAACATTCCTGGCGAATTGGCCTCTACGTCTCCGTGGGGCCTTCATATACATCAATAACGTAATATAACCTAACCTAACCCAAGCTATCATCTCGGCGGTAATATTTGACAACATTCCTGGCGAGTTGGCCTCTACGTCTCCGTGATACCTTCATATTCATCAATAAAGTAATATAACCTAATATAGCCCAACCTAACCTCTCGGCGGTAATATTTGACAACATTCCTGGCGAGTTGGCCTCTACGTCTCCGTGGGACCTTTATATATATCAATAACGTAATATAACCTAACCTAACCCAACCTAACATCTCGACGGTAATATTTGACAACATTCCAGGCGAGTTGGCCTCTACGTCTCCGTGGGACTTTTATATACATCAATAACGTAATTTAACCTAAAATACCCCAACGTAACATCTCGGCTGTAATACTTGACAACATTCCTGGCTTGTTGGCCTCTATGTTTCCGTGGGACCTTTATATAGATCAATAACGTAATATAACCTAACCTAACACAACCTAACATCTCGACGGTAATATTTGACAACATTCCTGGCGAGTTGGCCTCTACGTCTCCGTGGGGCCTTCATATACATCAATAACGTAATATAACCTAACCTAACCCAACCCAACTTCTCGGCACTAATATTTGACAACATTCCTGGCGAGTTAGCCTCTACGTCTCCGTGGAACTTCATATACATCAATAACGTAATATAACCTAACCTAACCCAACCTAACATCTCGGCGGTTATATTTGACAACATTCCTGGCGAGTTGGCCTCTACCTCTCCGTGGGACCTTCATATACATCAATAACGTAATTTAACCTAACCCAAACCAACGTAACATCTCGGCGGTAATATTTGACAACATTCCTGGCGAGTTGGCCTCTACGTCTCCGTGGGAATTTTGTATACATCAATAACGTAATATAACCTAACCTAACCCAACCTAACCTAACCCAACCTAACCTCTCGGCGGTAATATTTGACAACATTCTTGGCGAATTGGTCTCTACGTCTCCGTGGGGCCTTCATATACATCAATAACGTAATATAACCTAACCTAACCCAACCTATCATCTCGGCGGTAATATTTGACAACATTCCTGGCGAGTTGGCCCCTACGTCTCCGTGGGACCTTCATATACATCAATAACGTAATATAACCTTACATAACCCAACCTAACCTTTCGGCGCTATTATTTGACAACATTCCTGGCGGGTTGGCATCTACGTCTCCGTGGGACCTTCATATACATCAATAACGTAATATAACCTAACCTAAGCCAACCTATCATCTCGGCGGTAATATTTGAAAACATTCCTGGCGAATTGGCCTCTACGTCTCCGTGGGGCCTTCATATACATCAATAACGTAATATAACCTAACCTAACCCAACCTATCATCTCGGCGGTAATATTTGACAACATTCCTGGCGAGTTGGCCTCTACGTCTCCGTGATACCTTCATATCCATCAATAAAGTAATATAACCTAATATAGCCCAACCTAACCTCTCGGCGGTAATATTTGACAACATTCCTGGCGAATTGGCCTCTACGTCTCCGTGGGACTTTTATATACATCAATAGCGTAATATAACCTAACCTAACCCAACCTAATATCGCGGTACTAATATTTTACAACATTCCTGGCGAGTTGGCCTCTACGTCTCCGTGGGACCTTTATATACATCAATAACGTAATTTAACCTAACCTAACCCAACCTAACATCTCGGCGGTAATATTTGACAACATTCCTGGCGAGTTGGCCTCTACGTCTCCGTGGGACCTTCATATACATCAATAACGTAATATAACCTAACCTAACCCATCCTATCATCTCGGCGGTAATATTTGAAAACATTCCTGTCGAGTTGGCCTCTACGTTTCCGTGGGACCTTTATATATATATCATTAACGTAATATAACCTAACCTAACCCAACCTAACATCTCGGCGGTAATATTTGACAACATTCCTGGCGAGTTGGCCTCTACGTCTCCGTGACACCTTCATATCCATCAATAACGTAATATAACCTAATATAACCCAACCTAACCACTCGGCGCTATTATATGACAATATTCCTGGCGAGTTGGCCTCTACGTCTCCGTGGGGCTTTTATATGCATCAATAACGTAATTTAACCTAGCTTAACCCAACGAAACATCTAGGCGATAATATTTTACAACATTCCTGGCGAGTTGGCCTCTACGTCTCCGTGGGACTTTTATATACATCAATAACGTAATTTAACCTAAAATACCCCAACGTAACATGTCGGCTGTAATATTTGAGAACATTCCAGGCTTGTTGGACTCTATGTTTCCGTGGGACCTTTACATACATCAATAACGTGATATAACCTAACCTAACCCAACCTAACATCTCGGCGGTAATATTTGACAACATTCCTGGCGAGTTGGCCTCTACGTCTCCGTGGGACCTTCATATACATCAATAACGTAATATAACCTAAAATACCCCAACGTAACATCTCGGCTGTAATACTTGACAACATTCCTGGCTTGTTGGCCTCTATGTTTCCGTGGGACCTTTATATAGATCAATAACGTAATATAACCTAACCTAACGCAACCTAACATCTCGACGGCAATATTTGACAACATTCCTGGCGAGTTGGCCTCTACGTCTCCGTGGGACCTTCATATACATCAATAACGTAATATAACCTAACCTAAGCCAACCTATCATCTCGGCGGTAATATTTGAAAGCATTCCTGTCGAGTTGGCCTCTACGTTTCCGTGGGACCTTTATATATATCAATAACGTAATATAACCTAACCTAACCCAACCTAACATCTCGACGGTAATATTTGACAACATTCCTGGCGAGTTGGCCTCTACGTCTCCGTGGGGCCTTCATATACATCAATAACGTAATATAACCTAACCTAACCCAACCCAACTTCTCGGCACTAATATTTGACAACATTCCTGGCGAGTTAGCCTCTACGTCTCCGTGGAACTTCATATACATCAATAACGTAATATAACCTAACCTAACCCAACCTAACATCTCGGCGGTTATATTTGACAACATTCCTGGCGAGTTGGCCTCTACCTCTCCGTGGGACCTTCATATACATCAATAACGTAATTTAACCTAACCCAAACCAACGTAACATCTCGGCGGTCGTATTTGACAACATTCCTGGCGAGTTGGCCTCTACGTCTCCGTGGGAATTTTGTATACATCAATAACGTAATATAACCTAACCTAACCCAACCTAACCTAACCCAACCTAACCTCTCGGCGGTAATATTTGACAACATTCCTGGCGAATTGGCCTCTACGTCTCCGTGGGGCCTTCATATACATCAATAACGTAATATAACCTAACCTAACCCAACCTATCATCTCGGCGGTAATATTTGACAACATTCCTGGCGAGTTGGCCCCTACGTCTCCGTGGGACCTTCATATACATCAATAACGTAATATAACCTTACATAACCCAACCTAACCTTTCGGCGCTATTATTTGACAACATTCCTGGCGGGTTGGCATCTACGTCTCCGTGGGGCCTTTATATACATCAATAACGTAATATAACCTTATATAACCCAACGTAACATCTCGGCGGTAATATTTTACAACATTTCTGGCGAGTTGGCCTCTACGTCTGCGTGGGACTTTTATATACATCAATAACGTAATTTAACCTAAAATACCCCAACGCAACATCTCGGCTGTAGTATTTGACAACATTCCTGGCTTTTTGGACTCTATGTTTCCGTGGGACCTTTATATACATCAATAACGTAATATAACCTAACCTAACCCAACCTAACATCTCGGCGGTAATATTTGACAACATTCCTGGCGAGTTGGCCTCTACGTCTCGGTGACACCTTCATATCCATCAATAACGTAATATAACCTAATATAACCCAACCTAACCACTCGGCGCTATTATATGACAATATTCCTGGCGAGTTGGCCTCTACGTCTCCGTGGGACTTTTATATACATCAATAACGTAATTTAACCTAAAATACCCCAACGTAACATCTCGGCTGTAATATTTGACAACATTCCTGGCTTGTTGGTCTCTATGTTTCCGTGGGACATTTATATACATCAATAACGTAATATAACCTAACCTAACCCAACCTAACATCTCGGCGGTAATATTTGACGACATTCCTGTCGAGTTGGCCTCTACTTCACCGTGAGACCTTCATATACATCAATAAAGTAATATAATCTAACCTAACCCAACCTATCATCTCGGCGGTAATATTTGACAACATTCCTGGCGAATTGGCCTCTACGTCTCCGTGGGGCCTTCATACACATCAATAACGTAATATAACCTAACCTAACCCAACCTAACACATCGGCGGTAATATTTGACAACATTCCTGGCGAGTTGGCCTCTACGTCTCCGTGGGGCCTTCATATACATCAATAACGTAATATAACCTAACCTAACCCAACCTATCATCTCGGCGGTAATATTTGACAACATTCCTGGCGAGTTGGCCTCTACGTCTCCGTGGGACCTTCATATACATCAATAACGTAATATAACCTTACATAACCCAACCTAACCTTTCGGCGCTATTATTTGACAACATTCCTGGCGGGTTGGCATCTACGTCTCCGTGGGACCTTTATATACATCAATAACGTAATATAACCTTATATAACCAAACGTAACGTCTCGGCGGTAATATTTTACAACATTTCTGGCGAGTTGGCCTCTACGTCTGCGTGGGACTTTTATATACATCAATAACGTAATTTAACCTAAAATACCCCAACGCAACATCTCGGCTGTAGTATTTGACAACATTCCTGGCTTTTTGGACTCTATGTTTCCGTGGGACCTTTATATACATCAATAACGTAATATAACCTAACCTAACCCAACCTAACATCTCGGCGGTAATATTTGACAACATTCCTGGCGAGTTGGCCTCTACGTCTCGGTGACACCTTCATATCCATCAATAACGTAATATAACCTAATATAACCCAACCTAACCACTCGGCGCTATTATATGACAATATTCCTGGCGAGTTGGCCTCTACGTCTCCGTGGGACTTTTATATACATCAATAACGTAATTTAACCTAAAATACCCCAACGTAACATCTCGGCTGTAATATTTGACAACATTCCTGGCTTGTTGGTCTCTATGTTTCCGTGGGACATTTATATACATCAATAACGTAATATAACCTAACCTAACCCAACCTAACATCTCGGCGGTAATATTTGACAACATTCCTGGCGAGTTGGCCTCTACGTCTCGGTGACACCTTCATATCCATCAATAACGTAATATAACCTAATATAACCCAACCTAACCACTCGGCGCTATTATATGACAATATTCCTGGCGAGTTGGCCTCTACGTCTCCGTGGGACTTTTATATACATCAATAACGTAATTTAACCTAAAATACCCCAACGTAACATCTCGGCTGTAATATTTGACAACATTCCTGGCTTGTTGGTCTCTATGTTTCCGTGGGACATTTATATACATCAATAACGTAATATAACCTAACCTAACCCAACCTAACATCTCGGCGGTAATATTTGACGACATTCCTGTCGAGTTGGCCTCTACTTCACCGTGAGACCTTCATATACATCAATAAAGTAATATAATCTAACCTAACCCAACCTATCATCTCGGCGGTAATATTTGACAACATTCCTGGCGAATTGGCCTCTACGTCTCCGTGGGGCCTTCATACACATCAATAACGTAATATAACCTAACCTAACCCAACCTAACACATCGGCGGTAATATTTGACAACATTCCTGGCGAGTTGGCCTCTACGTCTCCGTGGGGCCTTCATATACATCAATAACGTAATATAACCTAACCTAACCCAACCTATCATCTCGGCGGTAATATTTGACAACATTCCTGGCGAGTTGGCCTCTACGTCTCCGTGGGACCTTCATATACATCAATAACGTAATATAACCTTACATAACCCAACCTAACCTTTCGGCGCTATTATTTGACAACATTCCTGGCGGGTTGGCATCTACGTCTCCGTGGGACCTTTATATACATCAATAACGTAATATAACCTTATATAACCCAACGTAACGTCTCGGCGGTAATATTTTACAACATTTCTGGCGAGTTGGCCTCTACGTCTGCGTGGGACTTTTATATACATCAATAACGTAATTTAACCTAAAATACCCCAACGCAACATCTCGGCTGTAGTATTTGACAACATTCCTGGCTTTTTGGACTCTATGTTTCCGTGGGACCTTTATATACATCAATAACGTAATATAACCTAACCTAACCCAACCTAACATCTCGGCGGTAATATTTGACAACATTCCTGGCGAGTTGGCCTCTACGTCTCGGTGACACCTTCATATCCATCAATAACGTAATATAACCTAATATAACCCAACCTAACCACTCGGCGCTATTATATGACAATATTCCTGGCGAGTTGGCCTCTACGTCTCCGTGGGACTTTTATATACATCAATAACGTAATTTAACCTAAAATACCCCAACGTAACATCTCGGCTGTAATATTTGACAACATTCCTGGCTTGTTGGTCTCTATGTTTCCGTGGGACATTTATATACATCAATAACGTAATATAACCTAACCTAACCCAACCTAACATCTCGGCGGTAATATTTGACGACATTCCTGTCGAGTTGGCCTCTACTTCACCGTGAGACCTTCATATACATCAATAAAGTAATATAATCTAACCTAAACCAACCTATCATCTCGGCGGTAATATTTGACAACATTCCTGGCGAATTGGCCTCTACGTCTCCGTGGGGCCTTCATACACATCAATAACGTAATATAACCTAACCTAACCCAACCTAACACATCGGCGGTAATATTTGACAACATTCCTGGCGAGTTGGCCTCTACGTCTCCGTGGGGCCTTCATATACATCAATAACGTAATATAACCTAACCTAACCCAACCTATCATCTCGGCGGTAATATTTGACAACATTCCTGGCGAGTTGGCCTCTACGTCTCCGTGGGACCTTCATATACATCAATAACGTAATATGACCTTACATAACCCAACCTAACCTTTCGGCGCTATTATTTGACAACATTCCTGGCGGGTTGGCATCTACGTCTCCGCGGGGCCTTTATATACATCAATAACGTAATATAACCTTATATAACCCAACCTAACCTCTCGGCGCTATTAGTTGACAACATTCCTGGCGAGTTGGCATCTACGTCTCTGTGGGGCTTTTATATACATCAATAACGTAATATAACCTAACCTAACCCAACCCAACTTCTCGGCACTAATATTTGACAACATTCCTGGCGAGTTAGCCTCTACGTCTCCGTGGAACTTCATATATTTCAATAACGTAATATAACCTAACCTAACCCAACCTAAAATTTCGGCGCTATTATTTGACAACATTCCTGTCGAGTTGGCCTCTACGTATCCGTGGGACTTTTATATACATCAATAGCGTAATATAACCTAACCTAACCCAATCTAATATTTCGGTACTAATATTTTACAACATTCCTGGCGAGTTGGCCTCTACGTCTCCGTGGCACCTTCATATCCATCAATAACGTAATATAACCTAATATAACCCAACCTAACCACTCGGCGCTATTATATGACAATATTCCTGGCAAGTTGGCCTCTACGTCTCCGTGGGACTTTTATATACATCAATAACGTAATTTAACCTAATATACCCCAACGTAACATCTCGGCTGCAATATTTGACAACATTCCTTGCTTGTTGGCCTCTATGTTTCCGTGGGACCTTTATATACATCAATAACGTAATATAACCTAACCTAACCCAACCTAACACCTCGGCGGTAATATTTGACAACATTCCTGGCGAGTTGGCCTCTACGTCTCCGTGACACCTTCATACACATCAATAACGTAATATAACCTAACCTAGCCCAACCTATCATATGGGCGGTAATATTTGACAACATTCCTGGCGAGTTGGCCTCTACGTCTCCGTGGGGCCTTCATACACATCAATAACGTAATATAACCTAACCTGACCCAAGCTAACACATCGGCGGTAATATTTGACAACATTCCTGGCGAGTTGGCCTCTACGTCACCGTGGGACCTTCATATACATCAATAACGTAATATAACCTAACCTAGCCCAACGTATCATCTCGGCGGTAATATTTGACAACATTCCTGGCGAGTTGGCCTCTACGTCTCCGTGGGACTTTTATATACATCAATAACGTAATTTAACGTATCCTAACCCAACCTAACATGTCGGCACTAATATTTGACGACATTCCTGTCGAGTTGGCCTCTACTTCACCGTGAGACCTTCATATACATCAATAAAGTAATATAATCTAACCTAACCCAACCTATCATCTCGGCGGTAATATTTGACAACATTCCTGGCGAATTGGCCTCTACGTCTCCGTGGGGCCTTCATATACATCAATAACGTAATATAACCTAACCTAACCCAACCTATCATCTCGGCGGTAATATTTGACAACATTCCTGGCGAGTTGGCCTCTACGTCTCCGTGGGACCTTCATATACATCAATAACGTAATATAACCTTACATAACCCAACCTAACCTTTCGGCGCTATTATTTGACAACATTCCTGGCGAGTTGGCCTCTACGTCTCCGTGGGACTTTTATATACATCAATAACGTAATTTAACGTATCCTAACCCAACCTTACATCTCGGCGGTAATATTTGACAACATTCCTGGCGAGTTGGCCTCTACGTCACCGCGGGACCTTCATATACATCAATAACTTAATATTACCTAACCTAACCCAACCTAACATCTCGGCGATAATATTTGACAACATACCTGGCCAGATGGCCTCTACGTCTCCGTGGGGCCTTCATATTCATCAATAACGTAATATAACCTAACCTAACCCAACCTAACATCTCGGCGGTAATATTTGACAACATTCCTGGCGAGTTGGCCTCTACGTCTCCGTGGGGCCTTTATATACATCAACAACATATTATAACCTAACCTCACCCAACCCAACCTCTCGGCACTAATATTTGACAACATTACTGTCGAGTTGGCCTCTACGTCTCCGTGGGACTTTTATATACATCAATAACGTAATATAACCTAAAATACCCCAACGTAACATCTCGGCAGTAATATTTGACAACATTCTTGGCTTGTTGGCCTCTACGTCTCCGTGGGACTTTTATATACATCAATAACGTAATTTAACGTATCCTAACCCAACCTAACATGTCGGCACTAATATTTGACAACATTCCAGGCGAGTTGGCCTCTACTTCACCGTGAGACCTTCATATACATCAATAACGTAATATAATCTAATCTAACCCAACCTATCATCTCGGCGGTAATATTTGACAACATTCCTGGCCAGATGGCCTCTACGTCTCCGTGGGGCCTTCATATACATCAATAACGTAATATAATCTAACCTAACCCAACCTATCATCTCGGCGATAATATTTGACAACATTCCTGGCCAGATGCCCTCTACGTCTCCGTGGGGCCTTCATATTCATCAATAACGTAATATAACCTAACCTAACCCAACCTAACATCTCGGCGGTAATATTTGACAACATTCCTGGCGAGTTGGCCTCTACGTCTCCGTGGGGCCTTCATATACATCAATAACGTAATATAACCTAACCTAACCCAACCTTACATCTCGGCGGTAATATTTGACAACATTCCTGGCGAGTTGGCCTCTACGTCTCCGTGGGACCTTCATATCCATCAATAACTTAATATAACCTAATATAACCCGACCTAACCACTCGGCGCTATTATGTGACAACATTCCTGGCGAGTTGGCCTCTACGTCTCCGTGGGACCTTCACATATATCAATTACGTAATATAACCTAAACTAACCCAACCTAACCTTTCGGCGCTATTATTTGCCAACATTCCTAGCGGGTTGGCCTCTACGCCTCCGTGGGGCCTTTATATACATCAACAACATATTATAACCTAACCTCACCCAACCCAACCTCTCGGCACTAATATTTGACAACATTCCTGGCGAGTTGGCCTCTACCTCTCCGTGACACCTTCATACACATCAATAACGTAATATAACCTAACCTAGCCCAACCTATCATATGGGCGGTAATATTTGACAACATTCCTGGCGAGTTGGCCTCTACGTCTCCGTGGGGCCTTCATACACATCAATAACGTAATATAACCTAACCTGACCCAAGCTAACACATCGGCGGTAATATTTGACAACATTCCTGGCGAGTTGGCCTCTACGTCACCGTGGGACCTTCATATACATCAATAACGTAATATAACCTAACCTAGCCCAACGTATCATCTCGGCGGTAATATTTGACAACATTCCTGGCGAGTTGGCCTCTACGTCTCCGTGGGACTTTTATATACATCAATAACGTAATTTAACGTATCCTAACCCAACCTAACATGTCGGCACTAATATTTGACGACATTCCTGTCGAGTTGGCCTCTACTTCACCGTGAGACCTTCATATACATCAATAAAGTAATATAATCTAACCTAACCCAACCTATCATCTCGGCGGTAATATTTGACAACATTCCTGGCGAATTGGCCTCTACGTCTCCGTGGGGCCTTCATATACATCAATAACGTAATATAACCTAACCTAACCCAACCTATCATCTCGGCGGTAATATTTGACAACATTCCTGGCGAGTTGGCCTCTACGTCTCCGTGGGACCTTCATATACATCAATAACGTAATATAACCTTACATAACCCAACCTAACCTTTCGGCGCTATTATTTGACAACATTCCTGGCGAGTTGGCCTCTACGTCTCCGTGGGACTTTTATATACATCAATAACGTAATTTAACGTATCCTAACCCAACCTTACATCTCGGCGGTAATATTTGACAACATTCCTGGCGAGTTGGCCTCTACGTCACCGCGGGACCTTCATATACATCAATAACTTAATATTACCTAACCTAACCCAACCTAACATCTCGGCGATAATATTTGACAACATACCTGGCCAGATGGCCTCTACGTCTCCGTGGGGCCTTCATATTCATCAATAACGTAATATAACCTAACCTAACCCAACCTAACATCTCGGCGGTAATATTTGACAACATTCCTGGCGAGTTGGCCTCTACGTCTCCGTGGGGCCTTTATATACATCAACAACATATTATAACCTAACCTCACCCAACCCAACCTCTCGGCACTAATATTTGACAACATTCCTGTCGAGTTGGCCTCTACGTCTCCGTGGGACTTTTATATACATCAATAACGTAATATAACCTAAAATACCCCAACGTAACATCTCGGCAGTAATATTTGACAACATTCTTGGCTTGTTGGCCTCTACGTCTCCGTGGGACTTTTATATACATCAATAACGTAATTTAACGTATCCTAACCCAACCTAACATGTCGGCACTAACATTTGACGACATTCCTGTCGAGTTGGCCTCTACTTCACCGTGAAACCTTCATATACATCAATAACGTAATATAACGTACCCTAACCCAACCTATCATATCGGCGGTAATATTTGACCACATTCCTGGCGAGTTGGCCTCTACGTCTCCGTGGGACCTTCATATACATCAATAACGTAATATTACCTAACCTAACCCAACCTAACATCTCGGCGGTAATATTTGACCACATTCCTGGCGAGTTGGCCTCTACGTCTCCGTGGGACTTTTATATACATCAGTAACGTAATTTAACCTAACCTAAACCAACGTAACATATCGGCGGTAGTATTTGACAACATTCCTGGCTTGTTGGCCTCTATGTTTCCGTGGGACCTTTATATACATCAATAACGTCATATAACCTAACCTAGCCCAACCTATCATCTCGGCGGTAATATTTGACAACATTCCTGGCGAGTTGGCCTCTACGTCTCCGTGGGACTTTTATATACATCAATAACGTAATTTAACGTATCCTAACCCAACCTAACATGTCGGCACTAATATTTGACAACATTCCAGGCGAGTTGGCCTCTACTTCACCGTGAGACCTTCATATACATCAATAACGTAATATAATCTAATCTAACCCAACCTATCATCTCGGCGGTAATATTTGATAACATTCCTGGCCAGATGGCCTCTACCTCTCCGTGAGACCTTCATATACATCAATAACGTAATTTAACCTAACCTAAACCAACGTAACATCTCGGCGGTAGTATTTGACAACATTCCTGTCTTGTTGGCCTCTATGTTTCCGTGGGACCTTTATATACATCAATAACGTCATATAACCTAACCTAGCCCAACCTATCATATCGGCGGTAATATTTGACAACATTCCTGGCGAGTTGGCCTCTACGTCTCCGTGGGACCTTCATATACATCAATAACGTAATTTAACGTATCCTAACCCAACCTAACATGTCGGCACTAATATTTGACAACATTCCTGTCGAGTTGGCCTCTACCTCACCGTGAGACCTTCATACACATCAATAACGTAATATAACGTAACCTAACCCAACCTATCATATCGGCGGTAATATTTGACCACATTCCTGGCGAGTTGGCCTCTCCGTCTCCGTGGGACTTTTATATACATCAATAACGTAATTTAACCTAACCTAAACCAACGTAACATCTCGGCGGTAGTATTTGACAACATTCCTGGCTTGTTGGCCTCTATGTTTCCGTGGGACCTTTATATACATCAATAACGTCATATAACCTAACCTAGCCCAACCTATCATATCGGCGGTAATATTTGACAACATTCCTGGCGAGTTGGCCTCTACGTCTCCTTGAGACGTTCATATACATCAATAACGTAATATTACCTAACCTAACCCAACCCAAAATCTCTGCACTAATATTTGACAACATTCCTGGCGAGTTGGCCTCTACCTCTCCGTGCGACCTTCATATACGTCAATAACGTAATATAATCTAATCTAACCCAACCTAACCTTTCGGCGCTATTATTTGCCAACATTCCTAGCGGGTTGGCCTCTACGTCTCCGTGGGGCCTTTATATACATCAACAACATATTATTACCTAACCTCACCCAACCCAACCTCTCGGCACTA